>JARJLF010002226.1:0-46171 GCA_029378395.1 Mycena leptocephala
GAACGAGTACGAACTTGTATGCCACGAACACCAAACTCGGCCCCCAACATTCCCTCGTTGACGGTTTCGCAAAATCCATTGGCTGGAACACGAAGATCGTGCGTGCGCATTAAAAGTCTAGCTAGAGAATGCCTGGATAGGACTGCGAGGCGAGGATGAAGCAAACTACGACGCGAAGAAATGAGCAACCCGCACTGCTCTCGCAAGTAAAAGGGCCCTCGTCGGACCTGGAGGACGCGCTGCGTGGTGTCAACCCGGGCGACCGTTAATGAATCGTGGTAAGGATGAGAGGGGCCACTTATCGAGAGCGTTGGAGCGCGGGGAGGTCGGCGGAGTGCCTTCTCTGAACCTGGACAAACATTGGCCAAGGTGGAAATCCATCGAGCGGACATGAATGGACAACGGCGTCGAGAAGAGCAGGGTCGAAATAGAGACACAGAAGGGAGAAAAAAGGTGTAGGTAATTAAACAAAAGACTAAATTGACACACGTTGGCGCCCTCCCTCTTCTCTCCTCCGCGGTGCGGTGCGAGCGAAACGTAGGTGTGTGCAAAGCCGTTCATTGGCGCATGCGAATCTGACCTGAAAGCAACGGGAAGAAGACAGAATTCTGAGAAGAATAACATTGGGGAACGCGGAAGGGATAAGATGAAGAGCAATATAAACTACTAGTTTACGAAAGAGAAATATGAAGCAATATTAATGGAACAAAAAAAAATAAGGAACTGCGCACCATCGCAACTTGAGCAGCTTTGATGGGGGCAGCGGAGCATTCAGCGGCCTAGTGGGAAGCGTCAAAGTTTCGTTAGCCAGTGAGACGTCGACCGAAGATGGTGTGCGGAGCTCTGAGGCAACTCCCCTAGTCCAGGCAGTCGGACCGTGAAGACTGAGTGCAGTAGATCTACGTTGGGGAGATGAAAGCTACAAGATTAGCCGTGGCCTTAATCTTCGCGACAACGTTGAAGCAGCGAGAGTGACGATGGGCCAGCGAAAGTGGGAGCGCAGTGAGCGCAGGAGAGAAGCGGAGCGTGGCTGTGTTTGATCTTTGATCCGCACTCCGATCAGACTGCTCGCTCGCTCCACCACGGCGCGCGCGTTCTATCTCTGTCTCTGTCGGGCGACACGCGCCAATTCCTGGTCACTATTCCTTCCTTCAACTTGAATCTTTCTGGCGCCTCTTTCTCATGCTCTGGCGCTGCCGACGCGGTGCGACCCACTCAAGGACTATCGCAGTACCACCGCACAGATTACGCGCAAACGCGTTCGACGCGTCGATAGTCAGGCGATACCCTACTGGACTGTTTTAAATCTCATTCGCACACTGGCTGGGACACCAATGGTGTGATATAGTACTGTAGATCCTGCCAACGGGCGACTTGAACGGTGTCTATGGAAATGATTACTTTGCTGTGGTGTTTGCACTGGTTCTCGACTCTCATTTAAATAACCGTCGATTCTTATCGATTTTTCTCTGTCTCTCCGCGGTACTCATTGTTGTTCTCCAGTGTGCCGCACCCGCCCGCACCAATCCTCATAAGAACGTGAGACTTTCCTGCTGCGACTACTTCTCTCCATGTCGTGGCTGCATTCCAATCCGCGTTCTCTACGTCCTCTAACTTATGGCCCTTTCCCGGCTTTCCCGATCCCATTCCGTACCGCTGGCAGAGTCGCTCCAAAAATACGGAGTCCGCGGGTCTATTCTCAATCTCTCGTATCATGTTTGCTTCGACCGGCACACCTGCATGGGTTATGATTCATCCGCTCCTCACTGGAATTTTCGCTGGCTTATTTTCCAATCTCACCATTTGCCTTATTGTAGCCGTTTACGATGTTCAATTCTAAATCATCGTCTACGCGGCGTAATTGTACTCCACGTTCCCCATCAACGATGCTCTCAGATTTTGAGCCACCCTTGATGGCGCTTTGTCTCGCGCGCAACTACCAGCTGTCTCATTGCCCACCTCTTTTTCACTTGGTGTCTATCTTCGCTTACTGTCTGTTCGCAACCTCACCCAACTGGGTTCACGCCACATCCCGACTCTTCCAGTCTGTCTCTACAGGAATTCGATCGCATCTAACCCGAAGACACTCCCTCTGCGACTGCGTCTCTCCATACATTCGCTGCATTGTGATCAACATTCTCTCCCTCTTCTTGCTCACCAAATTCAATTACACTTCGCCGCCAGAGCCGGCCCAATAAAATCTGTGGACGTGGAAGTGCGCTGCACAGTGATGCGGCGCGCTGATTTTGTATCCTGCTTGCTGAACTCATGGTCGATCGACGATTATTTCTTCAACAACGGTGGCGACGCGACCAGGGGTGTGTACGTCAACGAGTCCGGATTTTCCCCATCGTAAGTGCTTTGCGGGACTCTATTTCTAGGTACTGTGAAATCTCTCGGGATATTGTTTGATTCCTGCAGTTATTCCGCGGCACTGAACCGTCTTGTTCTCCCTAGATGGCATTCCACTCCGGCCTCCGGTAATAAATCATTCATTCGAGTACATCTGTATTTCCCTCTGCAACACTTTGGTCTGCAAATCCGATGGTTGTCTCGCAATCCAATCCTCCGATCGCCCGTTCTGCGTGGACGAAAACTAGGGGCTTAGCCGGGCGAAGATGGGACGAGAGCAAGATTGGGCGTGCGTCTGTGTGCGATCGCTTGATCCGTCTCTTGCCTCTTGCTGTCACGGGTGGAGCGATTCTGTGTGGCCCTGCTTCGAATTCACTCCACTTATATAAATCTACCATTAACGCGCTTCCGCAACTCTTTGTGCATAGTTCCCACTTGCAAGCCTCTTGATCTTGTTTGACAAGAAATTCTGAAGTATGTCGCACTTTCCACGACACTCAAATCGTTTCAACTCAGACAGCAGTGTCTTCTACGATTTCTTTCTGTTTCGATGGCTTGGGAAAAGTTCGTCCAGTTCTCTTGCCGAGTATCGGTTAGCATCCTGTTCTAGAAGATTGTTGGGTGCCCACGTGGGCTTTTCTTGGCGTTCCGCGTCCAAGTTATTTCAATGGGCTGGATTTTATTGCTGTGAACACCCTGTGCTGTCCCCATGAAAGTCACTTGGATGTCCAGATACTTTGCAGTGCAACACAGACTGAATTCAATTTCCTGGCGTGAATGCAAGCGACGACGCTTTTCTATACACCAAATTTGGTTGTTCCTGTAAGAAAGCTCGCCGGTACAAAGCAATCACTCTTTTAATTAATCTACATTGTCGCGCTTTCTTCGATATCAATCCTCGCAAGTGCGATCGATTGAAATATTGCGGTGTTTCACTGCTGCTATGACGATATTCAAATTGTACACCATTTCACCCGGCAATCCTTGACCTCGCGATCATCCATTAACGTGCACATGAGTATTTTCCCTCTAATCCCAGAATGAGCTAGGTAATCTGGATGGCGGGCAGACAGGAGACGGATCTTGCTTGTATCGAAGTGCAGTACGAGCGCCAACTTTTTGAGAGTGGATCAGCAGAGCACACGGTCGGTACATCGCCGAGCGCAGAGGCAGACTGTGCACAGAATATTATCACCAAGTCGGCGGCAGACAGAAGACACGCCTGACATTCACAGAACCTCGCTAATCGCGCTCGGATCGAGTTGAGTTGAGTGGGTCGAGTCTGGTCTTTAGAATCGCGTTCGTACCGGATGGTATCGAGAGGCAATGCGAGGGACCATTTGGATTTGATATTCTGTTAAAGTCTCTGGCGCATGAGAACGCACCGCATTTTGATTTTTTTAATTAACCGCCTGCAATAGATTGTGCATTGATTCCGGGCTTTTTCTTTTGAACCTAGGCAGACCGAGACGTGTTAAAAATTCCTTTGAACCACCCGAAGATTGAGAAGGCGGTACACAAGGACAACGGGAATTTACATACTTGAAACGTGGGCAGGGCGGACAGGACGTAGAGAATACACACGCATGGCGGCACTGCATTTTAATTTCGATTTTAATTTACCGGCGCCCTGAGCTTGGAATAGCTAGCGTGGGATGTGAATTATATCCGAGTGAGTGAGTGAGTGAGTGAGAGGTGCGATCGCGGTAAGAGCGTGGATAGGTGAAGGGAATAGTCAATGCTGGATTTCTTCTCGACTTGTTGCGCGCGTGAGGGGAGCTTTGAATTAACAGGAAGTGATTTGGTCGACAGGATTGTGAGCCGCAGGCGGAGGGATCGCAGTGGAGACTCAAACATCGGAGTGTTTATCTCTGGACGGAGGGCAGACAGGAAGACAGAGAACAATCTTGTATCTCAACGCAAATTATTCGCCAGAACGCAGAGCACAAGACATCGCACCATCGATACATCACCCTACAAAGAAGACACGCCCGACATTTAAAAGAACCTCTGTCCTGGAATAGTGAGTGCCGGCCGATCGACAAAAGCCTGACTCCGGTCTTTTGAACCACGGGAGATTGAGACGTGCAGAAAACCGGACACGCCCGTTTGTGGTGCATACGGACAGCAGGAATTGACACATTGCGACCAGGGTAAGAGAAGGGACACTGCATTTTAATTTAGAGATTGGCCGAGCCGCCGGGAGCGTGGGATGTGTGCGTTACTTGTGAGCGGCGACAAAGCGGCGACATTCTGAGTGAGCGGAGTGTGGAAGTGGCGTGAAGGGAATATTCGTCGTTAGGTTTCGACGCGAGCAGAGTGTTGGATGCGATGGGATTGATGCGAAAAAAATGCTAGGAGAGGTCGAAGACAGCGGTTGGATCGCAATCTTCGAACAAAAGCCAGGTACGAGTGCGAATTATTCGCAGAAGGCAGAGCACAAGACATCTCTGATCGGTACATCACACCGAGCAGAGGAAGACCCTTTGATACAGACAGAAGACAACCTCCAAGCCGGCGGCCTAGAGGAAATACAGGCCGACATTAAAGAACCTCGGTCGATCGATAAAAGCCTCCAGTGCAGTGCAGGAAGCATTAATCGGAAAGAAGGTGTATTTGGAGGAAGGGTTTTGTCTTTTGTGTCTACGAAGCCGCAGAAAGATGAAAGCTCAAATTCATGCTGAAGTCTAGTTCAAAAGAGCCACGAAGTCCAGCGCAGTGAGAATACCAGGGAAGGCGTGAGTGATAAAGCATCCGACTATTGTGCGCGATTAGAGTAGTTTGTTTATGAGGGTTTGAGGGTTGAAAAATTGGGACGAGAATGGAGAACAACCAGAGGACATAGTAAATCACATTAGCCACAGAACTAAGAAAAGCTCCAAATTTCATTGAAGCAGAAAAGAGGTTGCGTAAAATGAACAAGCACAGAAGCTAGGTTCCTTTGGAGCGGTTTGAGGCAGGCTCCGAGTCGAGGTAATAATTTTCGGACTTGGAGCCGTATAGCTGCGCAGAGTTTGCAGAGTTGATCCAGTCTCACAGTAAAAGTTCAGTAACATTGCAGATTCCACACGGAGGAGTACGTTTCCAGGCGCCAGAAAGCCTGCATCTGCAAGGAAAGTGCCAGCATGCAAGATGAGCGGAGGAAGCAAGCCGCTAAGCGCCGACACAGCCATCCATAACCTAAATAGGAAACACGGGCGCTCAATTCTACCGCAGTCAAGAGGACGATCCATTGGTCAAAAATCGGTACAAGGATACCATATACAAGAAGGGTCGAGAGTAATAAGATACAATATGAGGATCCGACGATGACGAAGAGTATCAGGATGGTACGAGTAAAGTCCATTCAATTGAGTCCTGAGTCCAAACTTCCACTGCCCTCGTCGCCGCCCACACCAGCAGTCAGGCTATCTACCCAAGCGCCGCCGCTACATTCCCTCCGCCCGCTCGTATACCTCGCGCATCACTCGCACTCGCACCCAACCTCATACTTGCTCTTGCCATTGCCCATGACCATGACGGCCCCCAATTCGGCGAGCACACCGCGTCCGGCGCCTGGTCGGAGACCGCGCCATCCAGCAAGCCCACGAGCGAGTCGCCGTCGGCGGCTGTCTCGCTAGCCTGATGCTCGTAGCTGTGGCAGGAAGTGGGAACAGAGCCATGGGGAGGGGGGCGCGCGAGACATCCCGAGTTGAGGGAAAGATGACGGTGATAGCAATTTCAAGTGGGGTGAAGGGCACGCCGACTCCAATCCAGGGAGAAAACCCCGTTTGCGGTGCTGAGTGCCGAGCGGCCAATGCGGAGCTGCGGTAGCAGATCGCTAGTGGCGGATTGAGAGAGCGGCCGAGGCGGGGACAAATACTCCGTATCATCCAATTGAGCCAGCGGCGGCGCTGAGGGGTCATCCTCGCATCGTCCGCGTCGGCGCGGTGCAGCGCAAGGCGGCTTGCACCGTCTGCGCAGCCGCGTTCCCGTTTCCATTCCCATTGCCACTCCCGATTACACCTCCATCCCCACCTCCGCCTCCCAATCGACAGGCGCGACGCCATCGGGTAGCGCAAGCGTATCCCCACCATCCTCGGGAGCGCCCTCCATCCACCCTCCTGCCGGCCTCGGAGAGGACGAGATAAGCCGAGCGTCCGTGTCACCCTCGCGAGACCTCCCAGTGGGCGTGCGAGGCGAGCGACTCGGACCGGCACCGCGACTCCTGCAACACTTCGCTCCACCTGTCTCGCGGGCAAGCAGCACTTCCAGCAGCAGCCCCTCACTCGACGCGGGCGCCTGGAAGGCCTGCGCACAGCGTTTCACCTCGCACTCGCACTCCAGCGCGCACTCCTCCCTCCACCAGAGCGACCCTTCACATAGCGTAGTCGTCCCCGATCTCGACGGGAGGAGGAGTCGCGGCGAGAGATAAGGTGCAAGGCGCCGAGGTCGAGCCTGGGACACGCTATCGCTGGAGGGAGAAGAGGACAGCGCAGACTCATCGCGGTCGGGAGACGCCCGCGGGAGCTAAAGCTAGAGGAGATATTAAAGACCGGGAGCGAAAGCGAGAGGTGGCGAAGACAGGGTAGTGGGCAAGAGGGAGGACGACGCGGGAGGCGGCTATAACCTGCCCCGTAGGATGGCGGTGGAGGCAGCGCACGCGGGAGGGAGTGGCTGGATTGTAGAGAGCACGCCGCGCGCGACAGGTTATAGCGAGCGTGGGCTGCGCATCCGGGGCGAGGGGTGAGGGGGGGAACGTCGCATGTGCGAACGCGGAACGCGCGCGCTGGCATCGAGAGAAACACGTGTGGGCCTAGGGAGAGTAGAGAGGTGCGTGTACCCGCGCCGCGCCTCGATAGTCCTCCAGAACGGAAGGCGTCGTCATCTCTGCTACACCCAAGCCGTCAGCACAAACACGTTGGAAGGGGAGAGGAAAGGCAGCGCGTACCTGTGCGTGTATCAATGAACTGCTACAGACATGCATGCGCGGCGTTTTCGTCCTAGGACGATGTGGCCACGTGTCTCGTCGATATAACCCCTAGCGTAAACTTGGCGTCGGGGTGGGGGTGGGGGTGGGGGGGGGGGGGGGCGTTGCGGAGCTGGTGGGCGAGATTCGGTACGAGGCGTCTGCACTGAGTCGTCGAGGGAGAAATATACGATATACAGGGCAGCGATGGCACTACGTATGCGCGCGCTTGGGCAGAGCGAAAAGAGGGAGTGCTCCGGGCGAGGGATTGGCTTGATTTGGCGCAGAACGAGACATGGTCTAGGCACTGGGAGAGCGGAGACAACGATGAGACTAGGGATAGGAAAATAATCGGGTTAGCGACGTACACGCTTACGTGCATGAACAACATGCATTGCTTCGAAATCCAGCAGGTCTCGAATCCCTTGCAGACTCCATCCCGCCTCATGTCATATCAGCGTAGGTACAGTTTTGGCGTCGAGGAAAAATATGGTCGCATGAGCGTAGTAGGCGCCCCAGAGGCGGCGGCGGAAGAGGGAGCGAGGAAGAGGGTCGTCTCCGCGCAGGTCTTTCGTGGCGAGTCAGCGGAAGAGGTAAGAGTCTTCTTGGAGAGAGAAGATCGCCTCGGAATCACACCAGGGGAAAAGGATACGCCGTTTGAAAGCGTGAACTGGGGTTACAAGAAAACAGATGGAAAATTTTCGATTCCCGTTTACAAGCCTTGGACAATGGAGAGTCGCTTTGAATGCTCGTCACCCGTGTGGTGGTCTCGGAGTTATCAGACACAGCCACTGCGTTATGATTGCACGTGCTATGTGTTTGCTACCCTTCGCCGACCATGCCCCAGCCCTCCTCTGTGCGCCCTCACAAGCTCCGTCGTGGTGTCGGTGTATATGCCACCGGATTCATCTTGAACCATACCCAGCTGACGGCAATCTCCCTCGCCGTCTGCGATGAGGCCTTCCGCAGGAAGTACAAAGGCGACCCCGTCTTCGCGCTCAAGTGGCAGGTCGACAGATATAATTACGAGCTCCTGCCGATGGAAGACGGCGACGACACCGTCCCGCATCTCTTCGCCATCTCCTTCTTTCCCTACCTGAAAGACGCCACTACTTCCGACAAGCTGTTCTGTCGCCTTACATCTTTGTCAGACGAGCGGAAGAATAAATGGCACGAGCGCTTCGGACAGTATGCTGGCCTGGCGCTTAAAGACCTAGAGCCGCACACCATGCGCTACCCCACCAACGGCGCAAGTACGTAGTGACATACAAGCTATAGCCTTTGTCGTTCTGATTTTGCGTGTGTAGCTGCGGACTTTTTGGAGCAAGAGCTACAGACGGCTATCGATGCGAATAAGGAACTCTGGGATTGCCTGGTACCTCTTCCCTCCCCTTCGCCGGTACGGTTGCCTTCATATTCGTTGTCTCATGATCTAATGCCTCTCCAAGCGCCTTCCCACCCAGGTATCAGTTTCGTAAACAGCAGATGTTTCCAGAGCAACACGACAGATTCTGAAGCAGTGGTTTCTGCTCTTGTCTTCATATACAACATCGTTATGCATCCAAATACACTACGGTTTAAGTCGCAAGTCGGTCTTCTTAGGGCTCCTCGCTCGCGCGTCCATTGGCGGAAGTTTCCTCATACGCCCACTGAAAGCCCCACAACTCCGACTGAACTTCCGCCGCGAGTTCGCACATCGTCGCATGCACAAACGGTGCGCAAACGGAGTACCAGCCATTGTTAGGGTTCTCCGCGTCAACGATGGGAACTAGGTCACTGGTGGCTTCGGCGAAACGGAACATAGCCACTTCCAGGCCCCTGTTTCCCAATTTGAAAGCGAAGAATCGCATGCGGGGGGTGTCACGCCCGTACTTCTCAGCGTATCTCTTGAGCTGCCTGATCGCTGCACGGCCATTTCTCAGCTTATTTTCGCACATGACAATAGTCGTCTCCGGCGCCCCCGGTGCTCCTTTGACGTTTTGGAACATGACGGAAAGGTCGGGCCTCTGGATGCCTTCCTTCGCTAGCAGGACCACCCGATTAAGCTGGTCGAATCTAGCGGAAGCAGGGAGGGTTGAGACATTCTCGGCACGCGGTGTTAAGACCAGCGGCGTTGCGTTGTCCTCTGGAAGAGCCTGGCGCTCCAGTTGAACTGCTTCATATGGGCTGACCTCGGGATATGCATCAGACGATTCCTCTCCCATGACGTGCTGCTCCCCGCCCAGTTCCTGGTCTGCGGCTGCATGTGGAGTGGAAGCCCTGAGCGGGATGAACAGCTCCTCGAGGTCATCAGACGCATCTGTAAAGGACACACGCTGACCACGTAGGTTTCATGTGAGGCGGCGGCTTGGGTCACAGTTCTCACGTACCGAACTACCATTCCCCACAGCGCCCACAATGGACCATTCGGCCTCCAGCGCAATCACATCATCTGGTGCCAGCGCTCGAAAAGTGTGTTGCGGTTGCAGCAGAAACTGGTGGGTTAGGGGTAGATAAATTTCGAAGAAGGCGCATGCGAGCCTGTCGACTGTTGCCTCGTACATATATCCGGTTTCGCTGGGAGGACGGGTGGTTGTGAAAACGTCCACCAGGTATACCGGCATGAACTTTGGGTTATGGACTGGATGCGGAATGGGTTCGTACACCAGGTGAATCGGGGGCTCCAAGGTGGTAGCGCTCAGGCGGTTCACCGCTGCGTCGCTCGCCGCCAGGCTTTCCAGGGACTCGGCAAGCTACAGCGAGAAGGGGTTGAAGGAATTCATTGAGAATTAGGTACTGCTCACCTGCTCAACCTGCTCTCGAGCCGTTATGTGGAACCCTCTTTGAATCAGATTTTTCAGCTCTATGCCTGATTTTATCGACTACAAATGTCTTAGCACACAGTCCAAATGTCACCGATGGTGACCAGCCTTGTTTGTCAAATTCAGCACTCTGTCAAGTTCCTCTTTCAACTGAGCAAGCTTTGCGCAAACATCATTGGCCAGGGTTATAAGAGAAGCAGCGTCCATCACTGGCAGTGGCGGTAGGATGTGAGACGACCAGAAATCGGGTTGACAGATGCTCGCGACGGTGGACCAACGGTATACGTGTGCTAAGCGGTGGATTTGGGGGGGGGGCTGATAAGACAGGCGGTCATTCCGAGGTATATTACCGGAAATCAGATTGCCGAGGGTTGTGCCCTTCGGCAGGGTCGGTTTTAATCGGTCTGAGGGAGGCCATTTCCGGTGAAAAAGTCACACGGCTTCGGAATGACCAATGTTTAACTTTCTAGAAGTGGAGAAGCCAACAAGATTTCCGCGCGCCCTACCAGTAGATTAAGCAGAGGTGTTGTGTTCACGAGCCCAGACGTTTGATTCAAGCACTTCTGAGGCTTAACCAATATTGGTGGCCAGAACACCTCCTGCAATTGCCAGCGGGGAAGAGACGACAGTCGGTGAGATATAAACGCTTGAGTTGGATTAAAATAAATTACTTCATTCAGATTATCGTTTCCTGCGCTTTCGTTTCATTCTGGGCTGCTGCCGGAGCGATCTCTAACAGTTGACCCAGGTCTCGATCTGGCCGGTGGTTCGGGAGAGATGGAATGCAAAGCAGTACCAAGTGTTGCCTGCGATCGCGATGGAGCTAGTATCAGATGTAGGGCTGCCGTCAGGCATGATGGAGTCTAATAGAAATTATGGAGTTCAATTTGAAGTGGGTGAGAGTATGTACTTACTACTCGCACGGTTCCAGTCCAAAACGCCGAATTGTCCGCCCATGCCCAAGGTCTGCGCGACGGGGTCGGTCATCATCATTTGCGTCGTGTGGTCTTGTGTGAACGCGTTCACGAAATTGCTATGGAAAGACGAAGGATAAGCAAGTGTTCTTGTCTTCCTTCTCGCAGACTCGGAACTCACGCATAGTGCCGTCCGTAGATATTACTGCCACTCCCGAGGGAGTTCAAATTGCTCAAGCCGTAGAATACGTGGTTTGAGACACGACCCGATCTGGAGCGAGTGCGTGCCCGAAGGGGCCTTGGTGGTGTCGATTGTGGTCGAGCCGCCGCTTTGGGCGGTGACGATGACACTCCATAAACTGCTGTCGACGGTGCCTTCAAAGTCGGTTCCAATGATTCCTTTTGATGCACTCGAGCCTGTCGGGGGCTTGAAATCTGACATAACAACGAAAATAACCAATGTATGTATCAACACAGGCCGGAAACTGGGACATAAGCCTTCGAGGATCAATGATGATCGGCCCGTTCAAATGCAGTTCTTGCACAATGGTTTATACGGAAAGGTGTCGGTTCGAGTCCCACCAAAGGCCTGTTCCAAGAGGTTTCGCCTTTTGCGTTCGCTGTTTTTTTCTTGCTTCGGCTTGGAGATTATGTGGATGGGCAGTGAGATTGTCAGATGAGATAACGCGATGATATAGAATGGCATGGATTATTTAGTGGCAAGTCAGAATCGCAGTGGGAACATGAAAGTTGGGAAATGCCACATTTGGGCGAGATATAGCCTAGAAACGCACTGCTTTACCGACGTGGAAAGCTGTGAAACAAGCCTTTGCGGATCGTTGGTGATCGTCCCGTACAAATGCAGTCGAAAAACGCCAGTTTCGCGGGAAGGCGGGGCTCGAATCCCCAGAGGCATTGTTTCACTAAGAAGTGTTCTTATGGCCTGTTTTGTTTTTTTACTGATCGAAGGAGGTATCTCTTTCTTGACGCTCGAAGGATGAAGCATTTGTATGAAAGTTGCCGGCCCACACAACGAAAGAAGGCGAGGCAAACGAGAAAAATAGGGAGATAACAAACAAAGAGACTTAGACCGCAACTGGACCGATCCATTAATGCGTAGCAGAAACGCGAGCCACCCGATCCCACAACAAAATACGCCAGATTATTCGAAGGATGGAGTTACAGTAGCCGGTGGAGACGTCAAAAATGCGAGTTGAATCCAGACGAAAGATACATTAGCCAGCTTGGAATCTGAGGAGAACAGGCACGGAGTACGAGAAACCCGAAGCCTCAGGCAGAAAATCTAGTTGAAAGACGAAAATCTGACGTTGAGGGGTGGCCAGAAAGATTTGAAGAAAAGAGAATCGTGCAATGAATCGAGTCGAATTCAGGTCGAATTTGAGTTGTAGGAATATCGGGACGTGGGACGAATATATAGCGACTGAAAGATCGTCTAGCAAAGTTGTAAAGCGCGAGCCGCGAAAAACGCTCAGTCGTGATGGATGCGGCAAGCCAAGTCCGTTTGTTTACTCCGCCCTTGACAGACACACACTCTCGCACAGCCACGACACCGTATCTTTCTTCCTTCCATCCACTACTCCTTGCCCACTCCCCTTGTCCTCGTCGCATCGCTCTCTCCGGCCTGCATCTTACTCGGACATTTGCTGCCCCCGCCCCCTGGCTCGCTCTGTGCGCTCGGTCCATTAAACGCCGCAAGAAGACGGATCGTGGTACGTCTCGGAATCGTCTGTCTCTGCTCGAGGCTGACGGGGAGTCTTTCCAGCGTTCATATAGCGTCTACGGAGAGAGGTGTGCGCCTCGGTTAGGTCTCGGAACGATGCGCTGACGATATCCCTTCCATTCTCTTCCCCCACTAACGTCGCTCCGTCTCGGCGACTTTTCCTGTCCACGCTGGCACTCTGGTGGACTCGAATTCGATTTGTGGGTGCACTTGGGCGTAAGAATAATGCACACCGCCCGGTGGTCTCGTAGTGCAAGCACGAGAAAGTGTCCAGGAGAGGGAGATTGCAAACGTGTGTCGGCGTGTGACCTGTATGCACTCGAGACTGACGGGGAGACTGGATAGTTTTTCTACGGACTTCTACGATATAGATGCTTGGGTTGGTGGCTACTCCCAGTCAAGCGCGCATTATCTTTGTCGATTCCTAGTCTTTTGTCTCCGCGCTTTCTCCGACTCGACGATTCATAACGACTCTTGGTCCTTCATTTCCTCAATAAGCCTCCAACGACAACGTGCGCACGCTCAGCACTCGTCGCCTGCATCCGCTCGGCGTGCAAACCAGGATCCCTGCTCGCCGGAGTGACTGACGGTACGTCCTTCATTGGATACGCCATCAAAGCGCCAGCGCTGACTCCTTTCTTCGTCTTTCTCCGGAAAGACCCTACCCCATCCTCGGACGCACACCGCGCTCCGATGTTTTTTTTTTAAATGCTGCCCGCGACGCACCCGCACGGACACACATCTGGGACCAGCCTCCTGGCGCAGCCTCACCAACAACAGCACCAACAAAAACGACAGCAGCAGCAGAGGCGGAGTCTGCTGTCGAGAGCGCGGACGGCGCAGCAGCAGCAGAAGAACGGGTACCGCGAGGAGGGCGGCGGAGTGAATTGGGCTGTGCATTTGAATGGGAATGCACGCAATGGCAACGGGATGGGCGCGAGCGGGGCGACGATCCCGCAGAAGCGCAAACTCGGGATGAGCGCGGGCGGAGGCGGGGGTGGTAGCAAGGCGCGGCGCGAGGAGGATGGGCGGTGGCGGGACGATGGACGGAAGATGGGCGGATTGGATAAGGGTGGGGGAGATGAAGATGAAATTCGGTGTCGGTGCGGGTCGAGTGCGGACGACGGGTTCTCCATTGCACGCGACGTGTACGGGCGATGGTGCCATGCCGCGTGCTTTGCGATTTCGAAGGAGTGTGCCGGAGGAGTGGAAATGCTGGCTGTGTGCGCCGCAGAATCACTTGGGTGAGTTTTCCCGTCATTATTTGCATAACCTTCTTCACTTGCCTAGTCGTTGTATCCTTGTCTAGTCACTCTTCCATCCCCTTCTTTTTCACCCCCGATCTTCTTCCTCTTTCAGTTCCTATTTTCCTTCGGTCATTATCACTCACTAACTCTTCTCCCAGACGTCCCCCCGACCAACGGGGAAGGTCGACGTCGCGCCTCCGTCTCCAGACGACGCGCCAGCACCGTTGAGGCGAGCCCGCCGCTCCCCAATAACGACGAGCGCACGCAATACGTGCCGATCGACGACGACATTGTCCCGCACGCCGCCACGCTGCGCAATGGTGAGGGGTCTCTGCGTTGGAACCTACGCCGCAGTGGGCGGGAAGGGGCGCTGGGTGAGGTGTTGGCCGAATGGGAGGGGCGCGCGTATGTGTGAGGGTGGAGATGGAGATGGGCGGCGGCGTGCGAGGGAGGGCGAGCAGAGGCGGAGAAGGGAGGAAGACGAGGCGAAGACGCGCTTTGGGATCTTTGCAACGCGGGCGCTCAAGTAGGGCGAGGAGATAGTTGTCGGGTGGGAGTGGGATGACGCGAGTGCTGTGCATCGGGTCGGTGGGGTCGCAGGAGGGTACGTTCCTTTTTCATATTTTCGATCTCTTCTTGTACCTGTCCCCCCTGCCTTTGACTCTCCTCGTTCTTTCCTTCACTTCCCCGTCTAGTACTATCCCCATCCTCCCCTCCCCCCATCTCGCTTCCCTGTCCTCTCGTCCCTCCTCTTTCCTCGCATCTCCTTCATTGACCTCCATCCTTTATTCCATCCACGCGTTACTTTCATTCGTCTTCCTCGCTCTATCTTCTCCGCGTCTCCGCTCGCCTCCTCTTCTTCCACATGCTGACTTGACTTTTGTCTACTCCCCCGCTCGCTCCAACGCTCTCGCAACGGCACCTCATCGCGCAGCTCGCCATCATCCTGCATGCGCTCGGCGGCGCTGGGGCGGAGTGCGCGCGCTTTGGGGACGTCTGCGCCGCCTGCTGTCCCCGCCGTAGCAACGGCGGCGGCGGATTCTGGAGGGAAGGAGTATGGGCACCCGCTGTCTGCACACCCTGGGAATGAGATTCGGTAGCGCGGGAGGACGCCGGGGAACAGGGAAGGCGAAGGAAACGGCGAGCACGAGCAGCAGCAGCAGCAGGGGTGCGTCGTGCGCGCATTGGAGGAGGTCGTATTCCCGCCTGTCGTGCCCCAGCATCTGGGCGGGGAGTATGGGCGGCGGCACTTCGAGGGAATGGATGTCGATGCTAATGTCGACATCGAGGGCGAGGCGGACGGCGTGCGCGCGTATTCGTCGGACGCGTCGAGCTCGGCGCGACTGGTGGTGACGTCTTCGTCGCTGCCGGGGGCGTTGACGACGTCTTTGCTTCCCTCAATCTTCACCTCCACGGCGTCCGCCTCTACCATACACATTTCCTCCTCCTTCGCCCCTACATCCATGCCTCACGCTTCCAGCTCCTTCATCCCACACTCCTGTGCATCCACCTCGACAGCGACAACGACACCGAAGCCGAAGCCAAACGTCTCGCAGGTCGAGCGTGTACGACGGAGCGGCGGGTGGGGCGGGGTGATGCTCGAGCGAGAGCGGCAAGGTGGGAACGAGTTTGGGGAGGGGTAGGCGGGCGGGGTGTATCAGGGTCAAGCGGGAGGTTATGCGGGGGATGGGGAGGGGTATGGATATGTGTACGCGGGCGATGCGCATGGGAGGGTCATCGTAGACGCGAGCGCGAGCAGGGCGTATGAGGTCGTTGAACGCGCGGGCAGGTGGGATGTCGTGCATGAGGGGCGCACACCACGGGCGTGGTGTGCGCGGGTGGGAGACGTGGGAGGATGCGGAAGGGGATGTCGATGTCGTGGGCGACGGCGAGAGTATCGGCACTAACCTTTACTTTTTTCTTGATATCTGGAATTGGGTTGGATTAATGAGGCGTGGAGGGATGACGTGGATTCTGTTGCTAGGATAAGAAGACTTGGGGGATAATATATTATTTTGGCGCGGTCCCGTTCGGAACGTACCAAGTTGTAGCTTACAGGTACATCGGCCTCTATAATGTACTGTGCTACACCTACCCAGTCGCCCTCAACGAGCTGACCTCTAGTGTTGTACGATATTTTTTTCATTTTGCCCATCGACGGTTGTGGGATTGGAATCCTTCCCGCAATTTTGCGGGAGGGGATTTTGGGGATGGAATCTTTGAAGGGGACATTTTCTTTCGCAAGAAAAAGGGTTAACATCACGCAGCGTCACTTTGGTGACATGCGTGACTTCGGCGTTGTGTTAGAATTGTTGGCGCAATTTTGGGGGAGGATTTGGAGGAAGAGATTTTGGAAGGACAAGGGAATTCTGCTCCCGCAAAAATGCGGGAGCAGGATTTGTAATTTTTTTTTTTTTTTTTTACATGGGATTTCTGCTCCCGCATTTTTGCGGGAGCAGGATTTGTAATTTGAATTTTAAATTTTTTCAAGGCATTTCTGCTCCCGCATTTTTGCGGGAGCAGGATTTGTAATTTAATTTTAAATTTTTTGCATGGGATTTCTGCTCCCGCAAAAATGCGGGAGCAGAATTTGCGTGTTTCCCTGTCCTGGAACAGGAATCTCAGATAATAAAAGACGCACAGAATGGGGGAATGGTAGTAGTTCCCACTTGCAAGCCTCTTGATCTTGTTTGACAAGAAATTCTGAAGTACGTCGCACTTTCCACGAGTATGGAAGCGGGTCTTTGTTCGTCCAGTTCTCTTGCCGAGTATCGGTTAGCATCCTTTTGTAGAAGATTGTTGGGTGCCTACGTGGGCTTTTCTCGGCGTTCCGCGTCCAAGTTATTTCAATGGGCTGGATTTTATTGCTGTGAACACCCTGTGCTGTCCCCATGAAAGTCACTTGGATGTCCAGATACTTTGCAGTGCAACACAGACTGAATTCAATTTCCTGGCGTGAATGCAAGCGACGACGCTTTTCTATACACCAAATTTGGTTGTTCCTGCAAGAAACCTCGCCGGTACAAAGCGATCACTCTTTTAATTAATCTACATTGTCGCGCTTTCTTCGATATCAATCCTCGCAAGTGCGATCGATTGAAATATTGTGGTGTTTCACTACTGCTATGACGATATTCAAATTGTACACCATTTCACCCGGCAATCCTTGACCTCGCGATCATCCATTAACGTGCACATGAGTATTTTTCCTCTAATCCCAGAATGTGGCCCCACATTCTGGGATTAGAGAGCTAGAAAAAACCAAGATTGACCTAGAAAGAAGGGGTTGTGTGGTAACAGCGACCCCTGGTCTTCTGTGTCGTATTGTCAGGGAACTTCATCTCGCGTAGTTCACAATACGGACCTGATTGACGAAGGGATTGATTCAACCCCGCTTGCTCTTGGCGTTGTCGACGGATCATTCTCTCCGGACAGATTGCAAGAACTCGCAGCGAAGGGATTCACATTGAAATACATTTGTACATATTAGGACCTTGGGATGGTGATATGTGGCCTGGGGAAGAAATGCCTTTGTATTCCGCCCGCTCCTTGAAAATCCGAATACACCATTAATATTGTCTTCTTGGTCTCGCTAAATACGTTGAAACATTTCCACTTGTCGCCGTTCTCAAGTTCTCTGTGGTCAGAGAGATATCGGTAGAGTCCATAAAGACGAGAGGACATGTCAGTGAAGTCTGGAGTGGTCTTTTCTACTTCATGAATAGCATCTGCCCAACGCGCGTTATACCGCGGAATGCATTCTGTGATGTGCACCTGTTCTGAGATGCACCATCCCACTTGGCAGGGGAAGGGGATGGGCTCCTCGCGGAGGCGGTTCCAGGCCAGAGCAAGGGAGCAGTATCCGGCGTAGATACGCTGCAGATGAATGGAGGCGATATTGTCGGTGGGGAAGGCCGTAGGGGCCAAAACGGAGGCGTGCCGTGTCATGCGTCTCCATTGCAAGCAGTATATGCTGGTGAGGAATCTTAGATCTCCACAGGCCTCGGCGCTCTCTATTGCATCCGAAATAGGGAGCTCCTCTTTCTCGATCCGCATGTACCAGAGGTCGCTGAGTATATTTTTCCGGCAAGAATCATCAAGGTGATGATGAAGGCGGTAAAGCGCTGCTAGATCTGTGCCGGAGAGTGTCTTGTCGTCCACCCGACGTGAAATAAACAGCAGTGCCCAAGTCTTCCACGTCTCAAGTTCGTATTTGTTGCTAAAAGCAGCGACGGCGATGATATCGGTGAGCGCTGTCAAGGGAATTGTATCGAGCTGAGTGTCCAGAGCGCTGAACGATTGGTTTGATTCAAATTTCGCCAAGAAGTGCAACTTTCGTACTCACGAGGCATATAAGTATTTAACACAAGCGCGGAATTCTGAAGCTGTATCGCCCTGGAGCACGACGGGCAGATCGTCCGAGAGGCCGTCCTCCGCTTCCCCGCCCTGGGGCAGCGCGAACATGCTGGAAAATATGGGTGAATTCTGGATGAGATATATCTTGTGAATCTAAGGTGGATGTCAGTCCAGCGATCGGGAAGATCTTCAAGTTGGGAGACTCACCTTGAAGAGGGTGTCCTCGACGAGGATGATACAGTCGCCGGTGGGATGATAATGTTCGGTATCTCGCACGGCATTACCGCATCGAAGGAGATCAGCCTGAGGGGGTGGAGCCTTGTTGTCGGACGGGGTGTGAGTTGGTTGCTCTGAAGACATGGTGTATGAGATCAAGAAAGGCTGACGGGTGAGGCGATCCAGAGCACAGACCCAAAAGATTCTTCTAGAAAGTTGAGCCGAGGATGCCGCTGCACCATAACAAGGCGATGGAGATTGGGCGGATCAGAGAAAACGTCCCCGTCGTACCGAAGAGTAATGGCAATGGCTGGAGATGCTTCAACGTGGGTCGTATGGTTGGAGGAGGCAGAGGATTCAGGCACCTGACCGAACGAAAGAGACTGCGTTCCGACCCCTGGGAGACGGACTTTGGCTAAGTTCGTCTACATGGGTATACGTTGGTCTACACGAGGTTGGTGTACGGCATCGATCGATCGACACGTCCCTATCTAATCCTGGATTTTGGCGCCAAAAGCCAAATTTAGCCTTACTATTCCCCCGGTAGCCCCACCCATCCGGGAATAATGAGGAGAGGCAAGAGGTAAGCGATCTCTGGATCTGGCCCGCCATCAACAACACGTGAGGCCCCCCCCCCTCACCAAATAAATACACACAATTAACACGTATTCTCGACGCGTCCTGGACGGTTTCTACTCTGTACACGATGTATTTAAGGTTCCATGTTTAGGAGATGAATACCAACATGCCCTTGACACAACTTGTAGCTCCTCAGAGCCCGCATTTTCAGAGTTTGTTCCTTCCAAATTGAGACCTAAATCCGGGTGTCCTGAAAAAAAATCCTTCGAGGAGCCAGAAATGTTCAGATGGTCTTCAGGGTACTCCCAGAACTGTCAAATGAGATTTTATTGCTACGTGGATGAGAGAACGCGCTGAGGAAACACCCAGATCACTGAGATCAGGCCGAAGCACGTGTTGTTGATGGCAGGCCAGATCCAGAGATCGCTTACCTCTTGAGGAGAGGTTTCATCTCGCTCTCCCCGCTGATGTTCCTCAGCCGATGCGCTCTAGCTAACCCTAACCCTAGCTCATCACCGTGCACTGTTGCATGGAATGTATGTCCTTGTAACACATGTGTCGATCTGCGCTTGATGTCCAGCAATATCCCGCACATGTGCATTTTCTGTATTTTCTTACCCCGCCGCCGCAATAGTAGGAGTTCGGTCCTTATTAGCATTCGTAGTAGTCTGCCAATATAATTTTTTTCCCCGTCTTATGTGTCTTTCAATGGCTTTAAAATGTCTTTGACAGAGTCTCCCAAGACAAGTCGTGTCTTAGGAGTCCTTGAAGCTCCCAAGACACCCTAAGACGACATGTCTTTGGGCAAGATTTCGTACCTAGCTTAGCGAAAGACTCACGTCTTGGGAAAAAATGTATCTTTGGAGTCTTTAGCGTCTTGCCAAAGACGCCAAAGACGCCAAAGCAAAACATGTAGTTTTACTGATGAAAGTAAGAGGAATGAAGCGCGGCCCGTCATCCGAAATGGCGCAGGCAAACACACGCAATCACAGCGTCTGATCCATCCGACTTGCATCCGACCATCATCTAGATCTGCTCTTGTATCCTCAGCGTGGCCCGCGCCGTAGCGCAATCTTTACGTCGTGTCTTTCTTTGTCTGGTCTAGTCTAGTTTATGCCCTGTTCCTGCTTAATCTTTTGAGCCGGTGGTTTAGTGGCATCGCTGACGACATCAGGAAAATGTTTTTGAGCTGGCGCGTCTGGCGCCAGGCCTGCCAAGAGCGCCAGCACGCCAGAATCGCTCCTGGCGACATAAAAAGATAGACGGCCCCAGAAGCTATCCTGGCACCAGAATCACACCAGAATGTATATTTGGCACCAGCACAGCACGTCTTTTCTGTTCTTATATCGCGCTCACGAACCGCAGGATGGAAGAGAAACAAAAATACATTCATGCAGAGCTACCAATACAGAGTACTGAGCTACTGCTTGTGTCCACGGCACATCTACTGTCCAGAACAAGAGACGAGCGCGAGGACTTCCCGCCAGGCGCTCGCACGGCACGCGTAAGCACAACGTCCGAGGGCAGCTTCTGTATCTTGAGAAGAAAGTCAGCGATGTACTTGGAATTTTCGGACTACGTATGACGTACCAAGCTCCAACTCATTTGCTCCCATCCACCCTGAACTGCTCTATACTATTGCCTGTTGTTGTCTTCTGCGGCACAAAGATACAATATATCATTAGCATGCGTGCGCACGGACAGCGCATAGCCACATACCGAAGTGCAACTCTTGACCGAGTCAATAGAAACGGGGTCAGAGGATCTGTGAGTGCACCTGCTGGAGTCGTCAACTGGAGGGACCGAGAATATAAGGAGGTAAAAACATACCTTTTAAAAGGACAGAACACCTGCGGGATAGTCAGTAGAATGCGAAGAATGTATCTACGCAGATGCCACAGGCGGCTGGGAGTGCAAAACAAAGCCCAACTGAAATTGAGATGAGGGGAATGAGAGGTATATAGAGAAGAGGCCCGAGGAAGCTCCAGAGCCTTAAGGAAGCAAGCCGCGCAAGCCAAAGCGAGATAACTTGTGAATCCAGGAAGGCAGGGCACCAAGGGCCAGTGGGTCTTCAACAGATATATGACAGGTTTGACGAGGTTTGACGGCCTTGATAAGTACGTTGATATGAGGAGCTTGACGAGAGGACATAGAGGCGAGATGGGGGGAAAGAGCAAGAGACGTGGCGATGGTTGGCATCAAATCACGCCATATCAACAACACGTGCATCGGAGTTTAAAAGACTTGGAAACATTTCGGCCTCACTCGATCTCTAAAGCTTCAAAATGGATTACTGCGCCTTTCTCGTCAATTCCGAACCATTGCAGGCCTAAATTAAGGTCTTAAATAAATTTGAGTGAGGTAGCAACAAAAATCAAATCAATCAATTCTGGCGGACATTCTGGCGTGAGCTGGCGAGATTCCGCCAGCAACGCCAGATGCGCCAGCTGCACCAGCCCGCGCCAGCACCCGCCAGATGAGAAACATTTTCCTGATGGATCGCCATCGCAGGATTAGCGGAATCGTAATCGGGATGCCTGCGCCGTCTAGCAGTACGACGCCCGCGTCCACGTCCGCGTCCAACTCGTCCGCATCCGGCACCGCCAAGCCGCGCCAGTCTAGCCGCCACAGCGCCGCCGCCCCGCTCTCGCCTACGTCTTCTTCTTCAGCGACAGGCACGCTCAAGGCCTCTAGTCCTAGTCCTACCTCGCCTAACTCAAGCACTCCGGCTCAAGCAACGGCCACGGACATGCCGATCTGACGCTCGCACGCACCCCCAGCCGTCTCGGCCTCAGCACCAACGGTGCGCTTGCGACGCGCCTGAGCGGGTGGTTTGGGCATTTGGCGGGGAGCAGTACGAGCGATTTGAGTTTGCCGGCGACGATCTCGGGATCGCTGGCGCATGCGGGGAACACCGCTGCTGCGCTCGCGTCGTCCTCGCGGTCTACGTCCAAATCCGAGTCCTCGCACGCCAAGTCCTCGTCGTCGAAGAACAAGGCGTCGTCCGACACCTCGGTAGTGGAGGCGCAGGGAAACCGTCCCTCCTCGACAAGGCCGTACGCTACCTCCTCGACGGCGATGCGAACTCGGACCGCAGCGCCGAGGAGATCTGGCTGATGGGCGTGCGGCTGCCGGGGTGGGGGAGGGAGGACGAGGAGCGGCTGGCGGCGGCGGGGTCGAACGAGAAGTCCAGTTCGTCGGGTGGGCATTCGTCGTCCCATGCGCAGACGCACAAGCCGCTCTCGCCCAAAAGGCGGAGTACGTCCAAGGCTAGGCCGTCCACGTCTTCATCCACATCCGCCCCCTCGTCATCTTCGTCCAATGCGCAGGACCCCGCGCCCGACAACGACGACCTCTTACCCCCGGACACAGGCGCCCGGCCCGCGGCCTTCCACGCGGCGTTCTACGCGCAGGTGTGGTGCACGTACCGCGCGGGGTTCGAGCCTATCCGCGACCTCCCTTCCCTCGCGTCTTTGCCGCCGCCGTTGTTCTCGCCGTTGTCTCACGGTAGCAGTGGCGCGTTGGCGAGTAGCACGACGAGTACGAGTACGGCGGTGCCGACGTCGCCCGGAATGCAGCACTCGCCGAGTACGAGCCAGAGCGACGAGTCGGCGTGGAGTAGCGGGTCGAGTCGCGGGCATGGGCATGGGGAAGGGCTCGACGTTTAGTTCTAATTCGTATGCTGGTGCGTCTTTCTTTGACTTCCTCCCTTCCTTCCCTTCCTTTTGCAATGCTAACCCTTCTTCCCTCCAGGCTCCACCCTCTCTTCCACATCAACCACCTCCTCCACAAACAAAAAGAAATGGTGGCCCCTCGGCTCTACCGGTGGGACGAAAGGGTGGAGCAGCGACGCGGGGTGGGGGTGTATGCTCAGGACGAGCCAGAGTTTGCTTGCGACGAGTTTGGGAAGGGTGGGGTGAGTCGTCTTTACCTTCGTCGACTTGTCATTCTCGTGGGGAGGACTTCGTTTTTGTCGAGTGGCGTTTTCGTTTCGCTTTTCGTGCCGGAGATTCAGTGGAGGGAGTGGTATTGGCGCCGCTCGTCGCCCTCGCCCTCGCTTTCGCGGTCGTGCGGATTGGATTAGGCACCGGCAGCGAGGCTGGGGACGCGTGTGCAGGAGAGTGGAGTAGGCGAGCGCGGGACATGTGCGTGTGCGATGTGCGAGAAGAGGAGACTGATTGAGTGGAGTCGGGGAGCGAATGGGCTTGGGCGCGGATTGCGGCGTGTGCCTCGTCACGTCTCCTTGCGTCGTCTCTTTCCCCCTCCCCTTTCCTCTTTTGCTTCCCTCTCGCCTTTCGCCTTTCGCCTTCGTTTCTTCCTCTCGCTTTTTGGGCGCCTCCCTTAGACGCCCGCCTGCACAGCCCCCGGATTCCCTTTTCCGGACTTGTCTTTTTTGCGTCTTCCTCGAGCGTTCGTCGCGAGGGGGCTTGGTGCGTGCGGGGGCACCATCGTTGGTGTGGGGTGTGTGCGTGAGCGGCGGCGCGAGAGGCGTGGACGGCGTCTTTCGTCTTCCTTTTTTTTTTGCGGACGGCCAGTCATCATCAAGACGAGTTTTCTTCCAGACAGCGGTGGGGAGCGGGGAGCGGGCGGCGAGGGCGTGGGCTCGCGCGTCCTTCCGAAGTCTTCTCTTTTATCCGTTCTTTCTTTATCTTCATCTTCCCTCTCCCCACGCCGACGCTAACTCTTTCGCCTTTCCAGAACCCCCCTCCTCCCGACGCCCACCCCGCCCTTCCCGCCGCGCACGCCCTGCGCGCGCGTTTTTTGTCGTGGCCCCTCGATGCGCCGGTGCGTCGCCTTTCTTCGATTTGTGTCGAATATCGAGACTGACTTGCGATTGACTTTGTTTTCCTTCTCTCGATTTAATTTTGGATTTTGTCTCGACTTCTCACGACGATTGTGCACGCGCTACTCGCCTTCTCTCGTTTGCCCACCGACTCGTCTCGACGGATTGATCGTGCACCCGCCTTCTCGACTGCTTGTGCGCTCCTCGGCTGGTCATGCTCTTCAATCCGATCGTTATCCCGACTGCGCATGGACTCCACGCGACTCATCGTGCAATCCACCCGACTGGACGTGCAGGCGGCGCCGTTCGGCGTCCACCGCATGGCGCTGGCGGGCAAGGCCGCGGGGGAAGGACGTCGGCATCCCTGTCCTCTTACTGCTCGGCCTCCGGCTCGGGCTCGACGGTGTGAATCCGATATATTATGAGACTATTAAGGTGCGTGCTGCCCTAGTCGTTTTCCATCTGAGCCCAGCGCTGACGCTTCGTGCAGCTCCTGTACACGTTTCCCCAGTCCGTCGGCATTGCGGGCGGACGACCGTCTTCGTCGTACTACTTCGTCGGCGTGCAGGGCGACGGCCTCTTCTATCTGGATCCGCACCACTCCCGGCCTCCGATACCGCTGCAGCCTTTCGCTGGCGCTGGCGAGGCGCCGTCAATACCGCTGCCGCTGTCCTCGTCGTCACATGGGCACGGCTCGCATACGTCCTCGACGTCCGCCCACTCGCACGAGCGCCGCTCGCTCAGCCCCGAGGCGGCGTACGCGCGCAGCGGCTCGATGAGCCCCGAGTCGGGATACGGGCACGCCTTTGCGCGGGGGGTCGCTCAGCCCCGAGCTGGTGCACGCGCGCGCGGGATCGGCGAGCCCCGACTTCCACGCCGGGTAGGGGAACATGACGATGACGGAGGACGAGCTCGTTGCCGTACGCCCCTCGCGCCTGACACCAGCCCCTCGGCGGACTCGCACGACGCACACGGGCACGCGCGCGCGCACGCATCCCGCGGGCGGGCCGATGACGCCTGCGGAGGAGGAGTACTTTGCGCGCGCGTACACGGCGGCGGAGATGCGGACGTTCCACTGCGAGTGGGTGCGCAAGATGCCGCTGAGTGGGCTGGGCCCCAGCATGCTGGTGGGATTTGTGGTGCGGGACGAGGCGGAGTGGGTGGATTTGCGGCGGAGGATTAAGGAGGTGTGTTCCATCCCCGCGTCGTCTCTTCTGCTACTCGTGTGCTCATGCTGACATTTGCGCACAGCTACCCCGCACGATCTTCGCAGACGAGCCGCCGACGTGGCCCAGCGCAGACGACGACGAGATGGGCTGGAGACAGGGAAGAATGGGCGTAGGTGTCCGTGTCGCAGCTAGAGTCGGAATGTATAGCCCAGCGACAGGTGTATAGCCAGGAAGAGCATCACGGCAGAGGACTAGGACTCAGAATTAGGATCAGCGACACGATGGATAGCTGGGTAGACTAGGGAAGATGGCGACAAGATGAGATAATGACAATGACTGCAACGTACCATACTCCAGCCAAATCCGATTTAATCCATCAATTCACGGTGGATTCTCCTGGTTCTAACCATCCTGCTGGAGACGTCCGTCTCCCGTATCAAGTCCCATGCAAGGTGCAATGACACCAATTGGCGCCGCGGCGGGCGTCGGAATCAAAGTCTCAAAGATTAGAAGCATTGTCATCTTGAGTCACCCTAGAGATTGCGGGTGGAGGTTCCCGGACACCGTCTGCGAGGTTGGCCGGCCGGAAAAATGATGCGTCGCACAACGAGAAGAAAATCGCAAGCGGTGGCGTAAGAAGGTTGTTTGGCTGCGGCTTGCAGGAATATGTGATGTGTCGTTCGACGCCCGGCGCTTGTTCTCGACATCCATCTCTCCACCCACTGTGTTCTTCTGTTCAAGTTGTGGCACTTCCGAACCGCCTAAGTCCGCCTTCATTGGATAGAAAAAGCTTCTCCAGAGTCTTTGGATCGTCTTTAGAACTTGCAATAGTGGAGCGCACAGAAACTTGGGCTCGTGCTTACAGCTTGGAATATTATTCTTACCTGCTGGCCCGTCTATCGTCACAGAACATTCTACAGAGGTCTCACTGATTACTCGGCTCGTTTTAACTAGATTCTAATGTCCATCTGTTCACGGCGGCTTCCTGGCATGTAGCTTAACAATCCATCCAACCAAAATAGCCCTCTTAACCGCCTGATCTCGAGTCGAACGAGGGTCCTAGGGACTCACCATGAATGCCCCATCGACAGCTGGCTACCGTGCTTGTTTCTTTCGTTGCTGAAACTGTCGGAAACTTGACAATGTGCAGATCGCTCCGGCTCATCCATAAATCTATGGTCCAGCAGCCAGCTTGGTTACTGTCAAATTGTGGTCATGGATAATGCCGAAGGTAACCAATTCACCCAGAAATCAACAACCTACTTAAATTGCAACTCCCTATCTATCTTATCCTGGAATTGTGCGCACAATTCTGCATCTATAGACTTTTTTTTGACTTATAGATTTAGCAAGTGCCAATTTCTGACGAATCATGCGCACAATTTGTGCGCATGATTCTTTGAGAAAAGACCCTTTTGAAAAAAGTTTATGCGCATGATTCCCCGAGAAATGGCCTCTGTGAAAAATTTGTCCATCTATAAGGTCCCAGATGGTCTTATAGATGAAAATTCTAGTGAAATGGCCATTTTCCAAGGAATTATGCACACAAAAGTTTTCAAAAGAGCCCTTTTCCAGGGAATCATGCGCACAAAGGTTTTAAAAAGGGCCCTTTCTCAGGGAATCATGTGCACAAAGGTTTTTGAAACAGGTGTCCTCTCAAAAAGCT
Organism: Mycena leptocephala; assembly: GCA_029378395.1. Taxonomy (NCBI): domain Eukaryota; kingdom Fungi; phylum Basidiomycota; class Agaricomycetes; order Agaricales; family Mycenaceae; genus Mycena; species Mycena leptocephala. The sequence continues at coordinate 26,773 of JARJLF010002226.1, forward strand.
TTGTGCACATGATTCCACGAGAAATGGGCTCTCTGAAAAATTTTGTGCACATGATTCCCCAAGAAATGGCCTCTGTGAAAAAGTTTGTGCACATGATTCCCCAAGAAATGGCCTATCTATCTTCCCCGAGAACTGTGCGCACAGTTCCGCATCTATAGACTTTTTTTTGAGTTATAGATTTGACAAGTGCCAATTTTTGAGAGAACCTTGCGCACATTTGTGCGCGAGGTTCCCTCAGGAGGGACCCTATTTATCTTGGCCTCAGTTCTGTGGGCAGGCTGGCTGTACACTTTTGAGTGTAGAAAAAAAAAATCCAAACAAATCCGAAAAGATTCTGGAAGGTAGATCCTACCCTTGTGCCTGGCCACCTGGCTTAACACCTGCCCAACACCTACTGCACACGTGCAGCAGAGGCAGGTAAAAGTTACCTGCTCTGGAGATTGCCCCCGGTGGTATTTCGCGTTTTGCATGCCAGGGAACGACGGGATCAAAATATTTTATATACAGAAAGCGATCGGAAGGGTCAGACCTACCTTCCAGAATCCCTCCGGACTCGTTTGGATTTTTTTTTTCTACCCTCAAAAGTGTACAGCCACCAGCCTGCCCACAGAACTGAGGCCAAGATAAATAGGAGTGATCTTTCCTGAGTTTGACAAATGTACTCGGTACGGCGGTCATGCGTCAATCGGGCTGGAGCCAATACCGACTTCAATGCGGGAAACTGCTCCAGTCTGCGAGGAATGTGGAACGATTTCAAACTGTGAATTGATCTCATGGAATTTCGTACTATTTTTTACCAAGTACCTGGCCACCTAAGTATTTATGCCCCATCCGTAGTCGCTACGTCAGGCAGGTCCCGACAGAACTATCTCAGAATGAAGGCATGTATCCTGCGAAGAGATTGAGACTACCCCCACCGAATCATATGAAGATTTGCTGTTGCGGCGAATTTATTTTGGGCGGCAGTCCAACACGGCCAAATAACAGGCTAGCTGGCCACCCCACTATATAGTGGTAGAGATGTAAAATAGGGTAGAATTAGGGGAGGTACATATTGGAGGAGGGTAGCAAGTGTAAGGTATTGATTTGATGTATATAGTCAGGAGGATAGAGAAAACAGATATTTGAACAGACTCAGAGATTGTGCTATAGGAAGGTATATACTTATGGAAGGGGTTGGAAACTTTACCAGGGGGGGTAATTTAATAAAGGGAACACACGCTTATACTTTTCAAAGATATACTTGACCATCCTCAGATTTTTCAAAGGGTGCTAAGTTGAGCTAACCTATGGTCTAAGCAGTTAGCACGGGAATTGGCCCAAAATGGAAATCATTATATCGTGGGAACGGCAGATTACCACCTTCCAAAAATGTGACATTCTCCTGCCCATTTTGAAATCTCTATGCCCTCCCAAAAAAATCCCACCCTATAACCTTCCAAAAATGGCAACTTAGCAGGGGTTGCAACGTTAAACAAATTTTTGGATAGAATGACGTTAGGGCTTATAAGCCTGCTTAGAAGAGAGGGTGTTCTATTTCAGCGTCAAGAAATCTGTCGAGCTGGTCCCGGGCGCGCCAGCGCTGACACCGAGCGAGTCTTTGGGCAAGTGATCTTTGTTCGCTTCATATGTATGATGCGACATCAAAAATGAATGTGTACAAACCTTTTGTTTCCACTCAGAACGTAACTTTGATTTGACCGTCAGTGCTTGCAGCGTGTGGTTTCTCACAAAATCGGGACTAGTGCATGTTAGTGCCAAAATTGTTATTTAAGACAGGGTGCTCTGTTGTGGCCGACAGAATTCAAGCAGCGGTTTTCAATGGCAAGTCTGCCACTGTAATCACCAAGTAATCACAAGTCAAATATTTGTGCAGCTCCGGTGACTACACGAGATCTTGAGTCTACTACTTGCCAACACCTACTGAATATCTGTATTCAGGGCCAATCTCCAGTGTTTCAATTGGTGGCATCGCAGGGCTGAAAATGGGAGGGGCTCCATTGGTGGTATCCGACACCCTGTTGTTGATGGCACCAATCCTCTTACTTTATTCTAAGCAGTAAATTGAGAAATCGATAAATTCCAAAATTGATTCCATATGAGCCAGATCATTTGTCTCTCGATCCACACTTAGTGGGATTTGCTGCGGCAGCGAGCTACACTGTTTATTTTCGACAAAATGTAGGCAGCCACATAGAATGAATCGCAGTGGGGATGGATCTGGATTCTCTTTTGGTATGCCTTCACTGTAGCTTCAGATCAGCGCCGCCCAAAATTGATGCACCTCAGCAAGATTATGACGGAGCTCACAGCAATCATCCGCTTCCCTGCCGCCGCCATGAAGCCGAGGAATTTCGCAGGGAGACTCAGTACTCAGTGTTGTACATCGAAGGAGGTACGGGCAAATGGATTTTGCCGCACCAGTGCCGCTGCAGTAATTCTGCGGCAGTCGAGTTTGCGGCACATGGAGTAACTCACCAGTTGTACCGCATCTCAGTCATTCACCTATGCGGAGATGTAGTAGGAAGATTAATCCATCGTTTTGTAGCGAAGTTAGTTCAAGTAAGACACTGAGCAGTTTTGAGACATGAATTATAGTTCATGCAGCGCTCTGCGGCACATACATCAGCACAGCGGCACTTTCCCCCTGCCCTGGAGGTACAAATTAATACTGACGCTGTAGCGTCTGTCTAGAGAGACTAAATCAGTGCCTACTCACGAATTGAGAGCCCTCCTGAATCGCTTACCTACAGGTAGCGGGAATACTGTGAATCCACTTCTTTGTGGCCCGGAATAGTTTCCGTATCCCCACAGATGCTGACTTCAGTCTCATCAATGGTGACTTCCTCTGTGACGTTGAGTCGGGCCAGATGGAGTTCACGAATTCAGCGCGCGTACCGGCTTCGTCCCCCTGTCTTGATAATTTGTGAGATGCTCGTCGTGCATAAATAGAGTATGCGGCTCCGAGGATGCTTGAACGAGGGGATATCCCAGCTCTCTGGCGACGTCCTGACTGCACGGATCGAAGCCTTTAGCACGGGTAACCTGGCGGATTCCCTCGTAGACGCTGCTGTCCCAAGTTAATCTCACTACCTCCGTTTGAAGTTGAATATCGGGAAAGCCGGAACTCTTTGCCTCTGCTGGGCTCAACCGCTCCACACCCCAGGGGTCGCGGGACCAATACGCTGGCCACTTGGGAAGTTGACAGTATGTGGGAACGCCAGTCGCAAATTCGGCCAAAGGACATAGAAACAGATAGCCAGGAGGTAAATTATCCAGCGAACCCAATAGCCGCACCATGCAGCGGATTTTGTCGATGAATTCTGCAAACATGTTGGGTTAGCTCACCATGATAATCCAAAGCTGGGACACACCATAATTCTCGAAGTTGAACGTTATGTTGAGAGAGTTGAATATGTGATGCGCCTGTACGAGCCATGCCATTGACGAGATCTCACGCGTGCCTCTTTCACCCAGATATCCGGCCATAACATTAGCAGAATTCACACTACGTTGCGCTTGTAATGAGAAAGACACAAATCCCAGGAAAAGGCGCACCGAGTCCAACCACTTTCCAGAATGAAGGCCCCTTCTTTGCGGTCATTTATCCTGTCAGAATCGTGAACTCGTCGTAAGGAACGACACCATTTGACGTACACTTTCCAATGATTCGCAATGTCCGGATTCTCCGTTCCCCAGCCTTCATCCCAGATTCTACAATCAGGAAGAAATGCAATTTCGATCGAGCTCTCGTAATCTGCCCCAGGAAACCGACGGATAGACCCGATTTTGATTGGGATATCTGCTGAAATCGAGAGCGGGCGGGACTGGCACAGATGCCGGCGGCAAATATTGTGATAGTCGTGGAGTGATATTGAACTCATTATGTCAGACTGCTTCAGCGAATCCAGAAGAGAGCCGCCAGAAGATGGAACGCCACTGTCAAGAAAGACAACGCCAAGGCCATAGCATTCAGGCGGCGTGAGATCAACGCAGAGACGACCCGTTGAGGGTCGTATCCACACCGTGTACATGGCCCAACACTGGACCGTGAGGTAAGCAACAGATAGACCTGAACGAAATTGATGTACCAGATCCCTTCCAGTTACAGAACGAAAATATTCCTGGGCGTCCTATCAAAGTATGAGCAGATTGGACTTAACAACATGAGAGCTATCACCTGATATTGAGATGTCTGCACAAAGGGTGAGGTTTTGCGATAAGAGGAGAAGTGCCGCACGTACGATAGTTGCCCAGAAGACTACATTTGAAAGGGGTGAGTCGTAGTGTCCTATGCCCCATTCTATCCATGAGACCAGATCTGGTCAAGCACAACAATCATCCGGATGCTGCACTGATACCGGGTGAAATGCACAAACCGTCGTGGAAAACGGCTGCATGCAGCCCTCGCGTTTGAACTACGCCGTACAGCTGCAAGAGATGTGGATGTCTGGGATGGAGTCGATCAGGTTCAACGAGGAGCGCGGCGTGAATATCCTGACCGAAGGTCTGAATATCGTGAAAAATCCTCTTGCCATTGCTGTGGAGGACAACACAGTGAGCATGTTTCAATTGAACCCAGAAAAGCTCGAAACTCACTTCTTCAGCGCCATTTCCCTGATACACTGCGGCTGTCATGCGCGAGTCGGAGCCATGTATTTTCACAGAGTACACCCGCCTAACGGAAGCCCGTCCCGTCCAGCACCGGACGAGATCGGAGACACCATAAGGCCCAATTTTATCAACGAGTTTCAGATCGCCGAGTGGGATGAACAGAAAGTCTGCCCATCGTGTCAACTGGGTTCTTTTGCGGTGGTAACAGGTCGCAAACTGACCAGGACGATCTGGGGAAACAGGCTGCTGATTGATATTGGTGAAGCTTCCACCCGTAACAACGAAATGGCCCGACTTCGAGAAGAAGGCACTCGTGACTCTGCGGTGCGTGAAATGGGTACCAGTAGGGAGTATGGATCTAGGCACATACGGGGTCGGGGGCGGCCCATCGGCATCGGTAGCCGATTCACTAGTAAGTTCGGGCTCGAAAGTGGGCTCGTTGTCCATGGGTGATGATGGTCGGAAGGAGGGCTGTTGAGCGCCTAACAAGACACGCTGCATGCACATGTTGGCTGTGTTCTAAAATTACCCCATAGGCTGTGTGGTGGTCTTCGAGAAGGTCTGATAGAAAACACGGCGTGGAAGCTGCATCAGCAAAACAGAACATGTCTGGTTGATCTGGCACCAGATCAACCAAGTGCGCCATGCCGCCAGAATCGCATCTGGCAGCATAATGACACGCCTGACGCCATAATCACTTCTGGCGCCAGAGGTTCGCCAGAAGCGCAGTTGTGGCCGGGGTACTCAAATCATCCAGGGATGTAGTAGAATGCAAGCCAAAGTGTGTTCGAAATGGCAAGTTACATGAAACCGCACTGCACCCACAACCGCAGAACTCTCCGCGGAGTCTCCTCGATTCCGCACCCCTCAAACACCCACTGCCGCAGCGATGCCATGTGCGAACCGCTCGGCCGCTGCCGTCCACATCCCCTCATCCGCGCAGTCATTCCCGTCTGGATGTGGAGCGTGAGCAAGGCCGTGAGCAGGAGGAGCGGGGTGGGTAGCGTACAGAGAAGACTTACCTCACCGTGTACCCTTTGAATATCTTCACTGACTTCCCCGCCGCCCATCATCCTCGCAGTTGAGATCGTCCGAGTCCTTGCTTGAAGACTTGAAGCTTGAAGGCACGAGGTTTGAAGCTGAGGGCTCTTTAGGGCTTGAATGCTTGAGGCTTTGGAGCGTGAAGACTTGAGACTTGAGGGCACCGAGAATGACTTAGACAGTTGCCACTGCGAGCGTAGACCACGACTAAAAGCTTTGGTTTTGACGACTTGAAGTAATTTGAGGCTATACTCTGCAGAGGACATCTTGAATGACTGGTACTGAACGGCAGTGGGGAGTAGAGGCGACAGATAAGTCAGAGGAAAGCATCGGGCGAGACGATGGTAGTGGGAGAGGAAGAGAAGTGTCCCATCAAAATCAACCATCGAGCCGAAACACGTGATGGTGCACGGACCTTTGCGCTGATGGCAAATGAACTTCGACTACTTTACCGCATATCTTTGGCGTATCTCAAGCTCTCAAGTCTCTATGTATATACGATCGCTATAAGTTTGCAATAGACCTTTCCTGGCATCTGGAACTGCCTAGGGTTAATTTGTCTGTAATATGATGCAGCGCCTGGCGTCTTCGTTGATTTTTAGCCGAGGTCATGGCAAGTTTTGGACTCTTTCAAAAACATAAGTACTCTAATACCAAAAAAAATGAAGTTGTAGATGGGCCAATCCCAACCAATAGTACAAAATGGCAGTGGGTTGAGAAACTGGCAAGTTGAGAAAATCTGACGCCTTCTGGGCCGTATGGCTGGGCATGGCTGCCATGCCAGCCATACTGGTCAGATACAGCCAGATATTGCCACATGTGCCAGAGAATTTCTGTTTTGCTGATGTGTAAGGGCTTGAGGTAGAATCAAGCAGCGAGCTGACCGTTTGCGGGGTCGATCTTCAATGAGCAGCCGCCCAAGAATAATAAATCAATAACTTGCAGTGATGTAAATTGACGCCGAAAGCGCATCTGGAACTTGAAAACACCCAGTGGCCACATAAGTCCTAGTACGCCGCCTCAGTAGGGTCATAGGCCCATACCCCTTCGGCGCGACGGGCTGGGCGTGTGCGGCGTGCGGGAGCCAGGAGACTAGGGCGCTGTTTTTTTTATGCTGGTTTGTAAACATGTTTAAAAACAGGTTTTGGTTTTAAATGGTCGGGCCAGAACACCCAGTTTTTAATTCAATGTGGCCATGTCCAGTTGGTACCGGAAGGTCCCCGAACCGTCCAATTTGCCTCAAGATTTATCAGAAAATAATGCAAAACCCGACAGAACAGTATGTCTGCCAGGTTTCTTGCAACTTTGCCCTGAAAAGCTGAGAGGAACGACCCAGAATATGGCTGACTTACCCGACGAGCGGCATCAATTACCACTGGGACTACTTCTGGTGCAATATCTCAATTTGGAGAGGCAAATGACAGAGCTCGGACCTGTTTCGACGCGCATGAGGCAAAATTTGGGCTCAAAAAAATATAGAAACCTAGGGAAAACCCCATTTCGAGGCCCTTTCGAGTGAGTGTTTACGAACACAAAATTAAAACTGTTTATAATCGTGCTGGGAATAATATATATATATAGATATATGCGCGCTACAGGAGACGGTGCCAAAGTGTCGTCGAGTCGAGGCGCCAATCCGGATCGCGGGCTCGCAAGTGGGCGCGTCGAGTGCGGATGTGAGTCGGGGAGAGTACGAGAACAGATACAGCAGAAAAATGTCCTAGTACGCGGCAGGTGGTGGGGTCGTGTAGAATCGATATTTTCACTAGAAGTGGGGGAACGACTCGGTGTGTGCATGTCTCTGGGTCTGGCCTACGAGACGGCGCGGGGCGCAGACACGATCTAGTGCGACCGAAAGTACGGCAGGCGGGTTACGGGATGCAAAGTTTGCATGTCGTCTGAATCCGACAGTAAAGGGAGGAGTGCGCACTGAAGGTTCTCGAAGGAAAAAGAAGCCAACGCCATCACCAAAACCGTAGAATTTTGATATGCCGTGATGGAGTTCATCCGGCGTGATGGGGCTCATTAGGCCATATAACGCGATCTAAGGCTCCAACCATTTCCGTTTGTAAACGTTTTCAAACGGTTTTAACCGTTTTTATTTCCGTTTAGTTTGCCCGGGGTAGCAAACAGTTTACAAACAGTTTATAAACGGTTTAAACAGTTGTCAAAAATCAACCACTTACCACCACTCGGAGGTCAAGTTCTGATCCAAAATTTTGTGCTAGCCTAGTCTATTAGTGTGTTCGAAACCAACACATGGTCCCGGAGCACAGACCCGCTCACTGACAGGCGGGACCTTCCAAATTAGTACGCGTTTTGATGGCGGTCAGCATTCTCCGCAAATGACGCGCCTGGATTCAGCCCTTATCCCGCCTTCACAAACTGCTTGGTACACGTCGGGGTCGACATCCAACGATCAATCTCTTGTATGCATGTTCAGGATGCCCAACTTACTTGATTTGACCGCCACCCCGGCCCACAAACAGGTGCGAGTAAACCGCCCTGAAAAATACCATTTATAAACTGTTTAAAACGGTTTTAAACTGTTTTTATACCGTTTCCGTTTGTTTTGCCCGGGTCCACAAACGAAAACTAAATGGTTGGAGCCTTAACGCGATCATTTGACTGATATTGCATTGTGAGGGACTATTAAGCAGCATCGCGCTTGTAAGACACCTATTAGGCTGATCTTGTCTTCGTAAGGCCTAATAGAGAGTTTGCGCAAGAGCCATTGCGCAAAAATAGCAGGCTGGTGGCTCAAAAGAGCCACCAACGAGCCATTGACGTCACTGGCGGTGGAGCCACCAGTTTGCGCACGGTCCGAAAGCCACGAGGTGGCTCCAATGGCTCCTGCGCAAACTCGCTAATGTTTCCACCGGTCTTGGCTAAGAATTGACCATCCTATATAATTATATTTCAACCAAGTTTCCCTACCACAAACAATCTGCATTATACATGCATATGCATTTTTCCTCGTCGCCGCCTCCCATCTTGAGCATAGGTCACTGTGTCAACCTTGGTGTCAACGACAATATCCCGTGGCCAGGCGCAATAAATAAATCACGCATAGTAACCCTGGCCGGAATAAATGCCAAGTAAGTGTGTTGGGGGCGAAGGGAGCTGCTGCAGCCTGCCACTACTAGTACTTACTGTACTGCCTGCCAGAAGCTGACTGCGCATGCAGCGCTGAATATAAGCTTGAGCTCCAAGTGAGCCTGCGAGCAAGAGCGCAAAGCCGGCTGACTAAGAGAGCGCGGAGAAAGTGATCGATCAATGAGATCAAATTAACTTGTCTCCAACGCTCTCGACGCTCATCGCAGTACTGAACTTCGTTGTCTTGTCTTTTACATCCTCTTGCTCTTTCATCTCCCTATGGCCGATTCTGGGGTCTCCGGTAAATCCAGCAGCTTTATCTCGAATTCAGGCGGGGGAAAGGAAGCCCCTATCTTGAAGTCTGGAGACGTCGTCCTCACCGCTGAGGCTATCAAGGCACTGAAGAAGATGGATATACTTCGTCTCGAGCGTAATGAGAAACGCGGGGAATGGCGAACAGCAGGAGAGGAGAATGTGTCGGAGGACGAAGCTGAGCCTTTTGCTCCTTTCACCTTGGTATATCCTTCCGGTGACCTTCCACCTGCGGATGGCAGCCCCAAGAAAACGAGTCCAGCTCAAGCTTCGACTTTCCTTTTCAACGACGACGCTGCTGCGGCGAATTCCTTCGAAGCAAACGACAATTCCATCCCACCCTCCATCTTTTATCTCGCCAAGAATGGGATTTCACCGCCTCTCACACTCTTTCTACCGGCCTCTCTGGCACGCATTCGTTCGAGCAACATCAAGACTGTTAAACACGGTACCGGCGAGACGAACAAAGTTACGGTCATCGACGTGTCGGATTTCCCAGACGAAGGAGCCCTGGACCAGGCTACGTGGTTCACTTGCTACAACACCTTTCTCACCTTCATGGGTATAGCTGCCGGCCCTCGGATCCTTGAAGGATTTGCTCTGCATTACAATAACATTCTCAGCGACCCCAAGCTCTCACAATGGTTCCCAGCCTACCGAAGCTTTGACCAGTGAATTCGGGCTCGTTTCTTCACGACTCCATTCGTTCTCAAAGTCAAGGACGAGGAATACCGAGCTGCGTTACAATCTGCTAAAAACTCCTTTCTCATGTCCAGTCATGTTCCCAACAGCTCGGGTTCGAAGTGACCAGGTGCTCCCAAAGAGAAGGGTGAGCGCCCGAAGCCGTACGACAGAGATGACTCCACGCGCAAGAAAACTATGTTGTGCTTTCGGTGTGGCCGTTCGGGACACGGTGCCATCGGGTGCGACCAGACAGAACCAAGCCGACACGGTCGGGCCTTTGTCATCACCGCCAATCGCGACGGTCTTTTTCGGATCTCCGATAAACGGGCAGTCTGCATGGGTTTCAACTGCGGCCGCGGACGGTGCGACTCGAATGGCACCCGTCACCCCATCCACATCTGCTCCCTCTGTGCCGACGCTCACCACGGAGCGGTCGATTGCACTCGCAATTGATCGCGAGAGAGTGGTCACGCCTTACCGTGCTGCAGGATGGTATGAGGCTTTACGTGACTGCAACCTGCTCCAACGATACCCAAACCTTGTACACGATATTATTTATGGCTCCCCCATTGGCAATCCTCCACTTCCGTCTTTCACTTTCACTCCATCTAATATGCCCTCTACTGATCTAAATCCCTCTTTTATCGATGATTGCCTCGCTGGCGAGGTCAAAGCCGGTCGCATGAGCGGACCTTATACCCGTGACGAGGCTCATGCCTTCTTTGGTGGCCATTTCCGGACGTCACCTTTGGGCCTTGTAGAGAAGGAACCCGGGTTGGCAAAGTGGAGGATGATACAGAATAACTCCGCATTGGACGGAACTGGACAATCAACTAACTCTTGGTTGGACGCGAAGGACATCCTCATCAAATGGAATACATGTGCTGACATGGCTGATCTGGTGAGTTCTGATATTTCTCGTCGTGGGTTCTTTTCTGCTGTTCACGTATCCCTTCTCTATCAATTTTAGAATTGACGCGTGCCAATTTGGACGTAACCCTCGTACCAATTTGGACGAGTCTTTCCGTACGCGCCAATTTGGCCGTACTTCGCGTACCAATTTGGACGTGACCCTCGTGCCAATTTGGACGAGTCTACCTGTACACGCCAATTTGGCTGTATTGAGCGTACCAATTTGGACGCGACCCTCGTGCCAATTTGGACGAGTTTGGATGTTTCACTCGTGCCAATTTGAACGAATATCCTACAGGCCAATTCGGCCGTGTTCCGCGTGTCAAGACGTGTTCCGTTTATACGGCATTTTATCTGACCTGCTTAGGCTGATTTTATCTGATTCAATGCTATTTGCTTCGCTCTCGCAGGACTTACGACTTACATCCATCTTTTCTCAGGTCACTACCGCTCCCCCTGGAACACAAGTTGCCAGTTTGGATCAGGCGCATGCCTTTCGCTGTTCTGCCGTAGCTCCCAAACACAAATGGGCTTTACCCGTGCTTTGGCGCGGTTCTATTTGGCCAGATCACACTTTCCCCTTCGGCCTTACTAGGACTATTCCGCACGCCAGTTCAATACTCATTATGAGAATTCCTCGTTCCCGCAAAATTGCGGGAAGGATTTCTCTTGTGAAAAAAAAATATCCCCTTCAAAAATTTCTTCCCCAAAATTCCTTCCCGCAATTTGGAAGGAATTTTGGGGGGCATTTTTTTTGTAAGAGAAATCATTCCCGCAATTTTGCGGGAACGAATGTTGGGGAACCAGGAATTCTCATAATGAGTGTTGAATTGGCGTGCGGAATGGTTCTAGTGCCATCCTGAAAATACTGTCGCCATGAAGTAGCTGTTCGAATACTATCGCCCCGATTTCCACCAGTTGTTAGAAGGCAGAAGTGGAGATCACAGAAGATGGAGAGGCAGTGAGTGAATCGGAGAATCCCACCAAGATCAGGACGCCGGAAGGTCCAAAACTGATTTGGTATTCCTGACATGAGGACGGATCCAGATTCTGATTTCAGTACTGCTTGCATTTGCTTGCGTTATAGAAAAGATGTTTCTTACATCCCAGTTTGCTTTCATCGTTGGGATGCAACCTCAAATATTGCAGATAAGTTCCGGACGTGAACGCAACACTGCATCCCTTGACCACAGGCAGTGACGTTCGACCGATATAGGTTTGAATCCGCCAGCGGATCGATGGGTACACGTTGGCTGAACCGCACAAGCTGCTCGATTGTGGCTTCCAGAAACAGATGAAAGGCTGCACGAATGCGAAGATGATCGAAATTGCTGAAGGAGGAACGAAAGAGTGGGGACTGGATTAGACTCGGGGCATAAACGGTGGTTCGGGCGTACTGAGGGAGGAAAGCTTTGAGAGGGAGTCAGAGGAGTCACTGAACACAGTCCGAGTCGATACATAGACGTGGTGATCAGCTGTTGATGGACTTTGAAAGCACATCGAGCAGATGGAATACTGGATATTGTGTATTGGATTTGAAGGCGGATGTGACTTCAATGGACCTCTCGCAGCTGAGTAGCCGAATCCTGGATTCGTCCTGACTCTCGCTGGACATGTGCCATAAAATCCACCCTCGCAATCGATATTTTATTCTGCTAACCCCAGCAAAGATTCATCGATGAATGCCAAAGGGTTAAATTCGACTGCACCAGGTTGTAGGTCGCAGGCCATGGACAATGCCTGGTTGTTTGATTCCGGATCAGATCATCAAAGCAAATGATATATATAAGGCGCCAAACTTCGAGATCTCCTCGTGTTACTCCCCCATCACGGTCGCCGAACCAAACCACATCGATGGGAAAGGTGTGTATCCGGGTCATGATCATCGTGCGCACCCTAAGCCTTTGATTAACCCTGAGCGCAGGCACCATCCGCAGCGTTTGAAGCCGCCTTCGCGGAGTTCGCAGAAGACCTAGCAAAGTCCGGATTGGATGTCGGACATCCAGCTGTGGCGGCTGCCCTGGATGGACTGTACCAGGTTAATTGAGATTTTATGAGCCCTCCACCTGGCTTTTGATCATTTCACAGACGGCCAAAGATGTGCACCTGGACTGTCAAGCCGTGGAGAACAAAGACGTCAATCACAAGTTTCTTTGCACCAAGCGACCCGCCAATGTCTCTCACGACCGGAGTCAATTTGTTCTGGACATCCAGTTTGCAACGGCCGATGATGTGGAACGGTATTATAACACTTTGAAGCCTTTCTTGTACGATGACGGTGAGTCAGAGCGTCTATTAGTTTGGCTTTTGCAGCACTGATAACTGGTAGATACATCGTCTGGTGAAGAATCACAAGGGAAGCAGGGGAAAGATACACAGACCTGATCCCTCATCGCCTCATCCCGTGGATAGCACATTAATAATTTTGTTGAAACACACGAATATTTCCATTGCTTTGCACACACCGACGCCGAAGCAGAAGGAAAGCCCGAGTCTTTCGTCAAATCCTGGGGAATGATCCTTGCTGTAGCTAATTTAGATCCACTGGAGTGAACTGGATCTCAGGAACTGTGCTATTTCCTCAGTCCCACACATTCCTGACGGGCCTCGCATTTGGGATTGACCGTCATTTGATTCAAACGGAATCAAACCGCGGTGGATTTTTCTGAATGTTCGGAGACCCCGGCATCTCAAACTCTCTCGCCAACTCCTCTTCAAAACCTTTGCCAAAAAAAAAAAAGCACAACCTATCAATCGTTGTTTTCATAACTGCTCCGGGGAACGACATTTTCTGTCACGCCAGCATCTCCCTTTCGATGCGACCACAATGAGCACTCGGAGGACCGAAACTGGCAGAGATAGATCCGACTTGGCGGGTTGTCCGCGTCACCTTTTCGATTTTAGGGGTGTCGAAGTCGATGGAACTGGTTATGATTCTTTTGGAATTAACAACCGGTTGGCAGACATGTATTGTAACCCGGTCTGATGATATAAGGCACCACAAGAAAATGAGCCCACCCCCCTGAAAAACACGATTTTTTCCGAGCGCGTGCTCGGAGTTTCAAAATACGGTACAACGCCAGACTCAGAGTCGCAAGTGGACAGGCAATTGGAGCTCTACCTTGAGTTTATCAACTTTCCTGTTGCGCTTGAGCCAACCGTGAGAAACAAAAGGGCAGATAGCCCTACGGAAATAATAACCCAGCACCCAACTTGAACCGTCTCCAACACAGAGGATCCATTCAACCACGCTTGCACACCCTGGGAAAGAATCAGTCCTGCCTGGCTGGTTTCCTATATTTTCTCACCACGAAAGGACAAAGGTTCACAGCAGAGACAAATACCCGCCAGAATTACAGTTGCTTGACGTAGGCCGCCGGCGTGAAGCGTACTCTATGCGGGGCCACGACTCGCCGCTGCCGTATAGTTGTAGCGCCGCAGTCCGGTGCGCGACACGCGATAGCCACGAGGCTTAAGCCGAGACCTCGGTCGAGCTTTGATCAAAAACTTAACATTGAGACGGCTGTCGGTGCAAGGGCAGTGGCAGAAATAATGATAGGTGCAGGAGGTTTGTTTACTTGGTCAATAATTTAACATTGGGACGGCTGTCGCTGCAGGGCACTGGCAGGAATAATGATGGTAGGTGCCAGCGGTTAGTGAACTTGGCCTCGGCCTCGGCCAATCAATAATTTAATATTGAGACGGTTGTCGGTGAAGGCAGTGGCATAAATAATGATAATTGTGTATTATTTATATTCAATGAACGAAGCAGTTGGTGAACGCACCACATTGTGCATCGTGTAGAGGGAATGTTGGATATTGCATTTGAGGGCCGTGCAGAGGGAAGGAAGGCGTGTGAGGTGCACTTGAAAATAAAATAAAATAAAATCCCGCCAGAGAGCGAAGAAAAAGACAAGCGCATGCCACGAGGCCGAGGACATCGCGGGCAGCACGGCCAGAGGGTTGGCTAAAATCTGATCCAGACAAGCGTCAATCGAGCGAGCATTCAGTCGGAATTTTGAGCGAGCTATGTAGTGCGAGTGAGATTCACAAAGGTATGGCTGTGATGGGCGCGAACGTAGAAGCAAGGGTTGGAAATGATTATTATGAAGCGCAGTGGTTCTTGATCAAAAAAACGAAGAGAAGCATGCGAGATCGATCCGACATCCGCGTTTAAATAAAGAGCTTGGGATCTCTTGGAATATGATGAGACGAAGAGCGGCTTGGGACTTGCGAGAGAGAGCAGCGCAGGGCGGATACACAGTGCAGAGAACTTGAATTTCGTTGTCAAGGATGTTTAACGAATGTTGGCGACGAGAATCAGTGAAAGTAACAAGCTCAAAGGAAGTACAGCGCAGCAGCCGTAGGTTGGGAAGAAGCGAAGTGAATTAAATGAGCGCGATATTACAATGCAGTAGGAATGAAGGACCGACATCCGTCATCCGACAACCGGCATCCGATTAGAATGGACCCATACACAGAAGCTGAGGCAGAATCGCCGTGTCAAGCCCTATGAATGAATGCGATCAGTGATGGCGTGAAGAAGCAATATTTCATATACCGTGACTCTTTCAAACCGCAAAAACGCAAAACCTAAAACGCAAAACACTAACCTGATCGCGATGTGGGATTATACATACCGTAGATCGAGAAGCCGTCGGGGTCTGAGTCCTGGAATAGAGTCGGTCTTGAATATTGGAATACCGGAGGAGAGGCTGAGACGCCGCGAGTGAGATCGTTGGGTGGACTTCAGATGAGTGGCGATCTGCGGGCCCGGGCTAAGCGGGATATAGATGGATCTCGGATCCTGGTCGAGACCGAGTGAGAGTTTGAGGAGCAGTCAAGTGCGCAGAGTATCAGTAGCTGTCCAGTACAGCGCGCGGAGAATCTGAATAGCAGTAGAGCGCGCGCAGCGACTGAATAGCAGTCAAGCGCACAGCGACTGAATAACACTTTAACGCGCAGAGAGGCTGCGTAGCAGTCAAGCACGCAAAGCGTTTCGTTGCTGAGTAACTCCCAGACACCCCGCAGCCGCAGTTGGGAATGCCGAAATGAAAAACGCCCGAGACGATCGCCGAGATCCTGGAATAGAATCTAATTAAAGAGATTCAGACAGCAGGAAGCAAGCTAAGAATTTGAGAAAACGCGGATGTCGGGACGAAGTACAATTGGGAATATGGGAATAAAATCCGAGAAGAGACAGCAGGAAGTATGGGTTGTTGAGTTCCACGCAACGGTTAGTTAGATGAACGGATGTCCGGACGGAGTAAGATTTGGAATATGAGAAAGAAACAGCCCGAAGCCAGCTATTTCGCAGATGTCGGAACGAAATACTTGAGACTCGACGATGGATTCAGATCCTGGAATAGATTGTGAGAAGAGAAAGCGGGAAGCAAAATACAGTACTTCAGCGAGCGCGAGAAGAAACGGCGGGAAGCAAGGCAATTATTTCACGGAAAGCGGATGTCGGAACGAGGTATAATTTAAAATAGTAGGGAGACCTAGCCCGAGGAAAGATATTTCGGGGATGTCGGAACGAAATATTTGGCGTACGTTGCTGAGTGAGACTCGAGGCATAGCTGGGACACACGGAGAGCAGAGAATTGATGCGTTGCCAAGACTCGGAAGTGTGAGGCGCATATGCGCAATATCCACGGAGAATATACCGGGAAGCGGATACGGAGTCCGAGTCCAAATGGTAGGTAACCGAACGCGCGTCAATCGCACTGCATTTGATACACAGAGGCCGGGATCCTGGATTAACCTGCGTGGAACCCCCGTGTCGGGGACGGGAAGCACACGCAGTCCCTGTGTTAAGAAGCGTCAGAGGTATATTAAAAGTCAAAGCTGGAATGAAAACCACGTTTGGGAGTGTTGGATGATCGAGCGCCGTGCTTCGTTTCGGGCGAGAACCTAGCCTAGGCTGGAGGGATTGGGTTGCTATGAAAGCAAAGGGTAGCGAGACTACTTGGTTAGGACGCTGTCGTTGGATAGGCAGTGAGGAAGCCAAGTAGGAAAGACGAAGGAAGCAAGAAGGAGGGCCGAACACCGATCGAGGCTGTAGACAAACACGGACACATCACTTCATCATCCTTGATCAGCTCTTCTTCATCGACTTGCGCGCGTTTGGCTAGCATCCGTAAGTTTGCTCCTCCACTTTCACTCCCTATTCTAGTCAACTCTACCTAATCTTCGCTACGACGTTTCTCCTTAATCTTTTCAGCCGTCTGTGGGGTGGCATCGCTGACGATCTTGGACTCAGCAGGATCTGGATGCCTGGCACGACGAGCTCCAACACGCCCGCCGGCGGCACCGCCAAGCCGCGCATGTTTAGTCGCCACAGCTCCCAAGGCCCCGTGCCCCTTGCTTCCCAGACACCACCCGCCACCGCGACGACGCCAGACACGCTCCAGCCCCCGACGCCCGCCTCTCCGACGTTCGCGAGCCCACCCACGTCACCCACCGCGACTTCGAAGCTACCCCGCTTCCTCCAATCCCCCGCCCAGCGCGACCGCTCCAAGCCACTCTCCGTCGACCGGCCCCCGAGCGCCGCGTCCTCATCTGCCTCGCACGGCACCACCGCCTCATACACGACCAATACCTCCAACTCCACTTCCACGTCCTCTGCCTCCGGCCGCCGCAGCGCCACCCGCTTCCTCGGACTAGGGAAGGACAAGGAAAGAGAACGCGGGCGCCAGCGGATACGCGAAGCCGAGCGCGGGGCGCCGAGCGCCGCCGAGCTGCTGACGCTACACGAGTCACAGCAGGCCTCACCTACATCGTACGACTTTGCGCCGAGCAGCCCGCCCAGCGCGTACGGCACCGCCCGCCCGCGCACGCGCTCCGAGCGGCACTTCTCCGCGTCCACACCCCCGCCCTCTTCCAATTCTTCCAGCTCTGGCCACGGACAGCAGCAAGACTTGACGCTCGCGCGCAGCCCGAGTCGATTAGGCGCGGACGGCCCGCTGGCGACACGGCTGAGCGGGTGGTTTGCGCATCTGGCGGGGAGCACGAGCGACTTGTCGATTGCTGCTACGATTAGCGGGAGTTTGACGCATGGTGTGAGCACTGCCGCGGCACTCGCTTCTTCCACTTCCTCCCACGCCGCCGCCAAGAAATCCAAGTCTAAATCCGACGACTCGCACAACGCCAACGCCAAATCCACCTCGAAAGCCGGCAACGACAGCGCGACCACGGAGGACGGAGCGGCGAGCAGCAAGACGTCCCTCCTCGACAAGGCGGTGCGGTACCTTCTCGACCGGGACGCCTCGCCCGATCGGAGCGCGGAGGACATCTGGCTGATGGGTGTACTGCTGCCGGGGTGGGGGCGGGATGACAATGAGCGGGTCGCGGCTGCTGCGGCGGAGAAGGCGGGTGCCAAGACGCGGTCCTCTACGCACACGCACAGATCTGGTTTGCACGTACCGCGCGGGGTTCGAGCCCATCCGCGACTTGCCGTCCCTGTACTCTCTGCCTCCCCCACTCTTCTTTCCGAACGCTGCGCCGTCTTCCCCCTCCAAGTCGAGCGGCGCGTTGGCACAGTCGACGAGGACGGCGGTGCTGCATGCGCAGACGCCGACGTTGCCGCGGATACAGCATTCGCCGTTGCAGAGTGGCTCGTCTTACTCGTCTACTAATTCGTCGAGCCGGGGCGAGAGCGGGGATGGTGTAGGTGGGCCTGGGGCTGGGCGACTCGGACACGGACACGCACACGGGAGCGCGCATTCGCAGGGCTCGAGCACCTACTCGAACGCGAGCTATTCGAGTTATGCTTCGTATAATTCTTCTGGTACGTCTTTTCTCTTCTTCCCCCTCCCCTTTCCGCACCCGTCATCTTCCCATCCATACACTATCTTTCCCCGCTCTCCTCCTTCCTCCCTCGCTCTCCTTCCTCCTATATCTCCCCTTCCCTCCCCAGCTTTCTCAATACCCCGCTAACACGCACCCCAGGCACCCCCTCTTCCACCTCCACCTCCACCTCCAACAAAAAGAAGTGGTGGCCCCTCCCCAGCATCGGCGGCATGGGCAATGGGCAGCACGAAGGGCTGGACGTCCGACTCGCGGTGGGGACGTAGCTGAGGACGAGCCAGAGCTTGCTGGCGACGGCGTTGGGGAGGGTTGGGGGTGCGTATTTCTGTCTTCTCGTTTTTCTTTTTTCATTTCGTTCTTGATCTTGTGTCTTTTTTTCTTTCCTTTTTTCGTGGTTTCCTCTTTATTCTGCCGCCGCGCTGTACTTTCCCTTCGTCCACTCTTCTCTTCTCTTTCGTCCCGCGTTTAGGCGCCCCGGCGTCTACATGCGTATTTCCTTTTTGGGAGCCCCACTTTTTTTTTTGTCGCGTTCCCGACACCAGTTACGAGCGGGGCCTAGCCCCCCGCGGAGGTGGATCCTGGATGGAGTGGGCGCTGCCACCCGAGAGGAATTGGGTTGGGGAGGCGATTTTATTATTTATTTTATTTTTGGGACGAGGAGACAGACGACTTTGCACGTTCGTGTGAGTGGGGCTTAGGGATTGCAGGAGGAGCAGCGGTGGATGTGGGGGCGTGGATCGCTTGCGGGGGTTTTACGATTAAGCAGGCCTTTTGGACTTTATTTCTCTGCGGGACGAGAAGGGGCGGAGGAGACGTCTTTGCTCGTTTTTTTGCGAGGGTGCGGCCTTAGCGAGTGCGGGAGGAGTGTTTTTGGGTGGTTTTCGTCGGTGGCTGAGGTGGCTTGCCGCTTGTCGCGTTTCCATTTTTTTTT
>JARJLF010002227.1:0-46160 GCA_029378395.1 Mycena leptocephala
TATCTTCAGACAACTGGATTCTTTTTTTTCACATTTCGTAGGCGCCCGTAGCGGCGTAGTATCACCAGCGCCAATCAGACTCCCCCTCCTCACATTCCCAACCGAATATTCAATTAGGGGCAATACGTTCAAGCATGAGGTTCGAAATTGAGACCTGTTTGATTGTCTCCTATTTGTGTTTGGCCTCCTCTCAAGTCCTACGATATGCCTCCAACGTTTCAGGGCGAAACAATCATCGAAAACGTGTGCAGTCCCCAGGGTCTAGCAGAATATCCCAAGACGTACGAAATCCTCCATGAAACGGCCGGCGCGTTAGGCAAATCCGAAACACCTCAACTCCTCTATTCGGTTATACTGTGCGAAATTTCCTAGCCAAATCAAAGGCACAGGAGCCCAATCTCCCGAGACCTAGCGCGCTGTGCTGGACCCCGTCACAGCCGAGCTCAAGAATCCCCCCAAGTTCGATTAGTACGGAATCTTACGCATAACGGTACTCGCCCGTGGGATGCATCCCGCGAAGTGAAGAAGATATACAGCAGTTTGGCCCAGGGATCTGCATGAACGCCGAAGTTGCACAAGCTCTTGAATCAACCAAGGTGGGTATTCTAACAATGCATATTCAATATAGCTGATTTAGGAGTAGTCGCCGTATATTGCGGCCGTTGCAAAATTCTCATAGCAGCGGCGTTTTGTCACGAGCGGATACACCAGCTGCATCAGCACTTGTTCACCCACCCCACTCCGCCGACGCTGGGAAATTTAGGAGAATCGGGTTGGGTACTTGAAGAAAGGCTTTTGGAGGCCTCGTCGATGTCACTTGGCTATCTGCGGCGGCAGCCTGGACTCGAAAAGCTAGAAAGAACAACGATCCGCGTCGGACGCATGAAACTTGAAGACCACAATAATGGATTATTGTATATCTTGGGTATGTTGCTTATTCACTTTCTCGGCTGCTGAAATTCCAAACCTCTAGAACTCGACACCATCGAATCTTTCTTGGAGTCTCTCAAAAGGGGCGTAATTGGTGACCTTGCCAACGGACCACAACTGAAGTGGAAAGAGCGTCCACCCAATGGTCAACGCCCGGCGCCAGTCCCTCCTCGACGGACCGGACTACACTGGGCCCCGTTGAGCAGCTGAAGCCTGGGAGGTGGTGACACTCATCGGCGCCGACAAGTATCCGGAGCTGGCACACTGATGAGCAACTCCGACAACCTGTACTTGATAACTTGTTTTTAATGGCGATAAGAAGCATATTCTTCATTTATCACATCTTTCTCCGTGTCCTTTGTCATCTTTTGGCCACAAACGCCTGCGAGATGGGTATGTGTTGCGAGAGATGAGGCGGTTTCGATTTTGCATTGAGATACTAGCAGAATAATACACTCTCGATTACAGTATGATACAGTGGTTAAGAGACTTCCTCCATGTCGTCATCCTCGTCTTCCTCGACACCTTCCATCTTGATGTCGGAGTCGCCGAAGCTGATGAGCTCCCCAGGTAGGCCCGCGACGTTGGCGCTCCGAGACTGACAGGAATAAAATAAGGAAACATCAGAGCCGCGAGACTCACCCCCTCATCCTTGAACGTGTCCTTGAGCTCCCAGAGCGACGCGTACTCGCCGGTCTTGTTGAGGAAGGCGACCTCGGACAGGACCTCCTTGAGGTAGACCTCGGGTTGCTGGGTGCGCTCGCGTAGGTGCTTGATGCCCCACCGCGGGTTGTCGCGGAAGAGCTGGAAGATGAGGTCGAGGAGCTGGTTGCGCGGAATGCGGGCCATGCGCTCGAACTGCCCCTTCGCGGGTTTGGGTTCGTTTTCTGATGTGAGTCAATTTCTTTTAACAATGAGTCGAATTGGAGAACTGCGCACCACCAAACTAGAAACGCGCCCTCCGAGCCCACGCCGACGCCACTTGTGAGACGGTTAACGCCGCCACGCCCTCCCGCGATGCCCGCGTCCTCGATGCGCATGATTTGGCGCGTGGGGTGTTGTACTTGATGTGACGCTCGCGCATCTGGCGACGGTAGCTTGCGGTGAGCGCGGGCCGCAGGTTGCAGTCGTGCTTGATGCGGCCGGTGAGAATGGTCGTGCGCGCGCGCGTGTTAGGCGTCGCGGCGGCGGCAGACGTCGATACACTTAGACTCGGGTCCTTTGGCCGCTCAGCGATGACAACCTGGTTTTCGACGTTATCGTTGACCATATCGAGCTCGTAGCAGTCGGGTTCCGCACTGCCATCGACTGCGTAGGATGTTGCATGAGCAAACTGAGGCCGGTTTGGGTTCTGCGACGGGGGGTCTGCATTTTGAAGGGTCGACGTTGGGGGCAGAAAAAGAAACATGCGGGTGCGACCGCCGGGTTGTGAGCTGGGGTAAACGCGCACGGTGGCGAGGTGAACGTCCTCCGCGTTTATGGCGGTCCAGCGCTCGAGCAGAAATTTAGGAATCTGCGGGGAGTCAGTGGCGGGTGAAGAGCACAGCAGCGGCAGCCAGGACCTTGACGAGCCAGACTTTGCCGTGGCCCTGGTCAAGCATAAGTTGCTCGTCGGGATCCGGCTGGGTGTCTTCGTCGCGCCCGTCGACCTCGAAGGGCTTTTATCGTCGTCTGCGACGTCCATGGCGAAGGCCAAGGTGTTTGTTTGACCATGCTTGGAACAAGAGGCTATGGCTTCGGTGCACCGCCACACATGCAGCTCGCTCGTCGATTTACACGACGTCCTCGCACAATGAAGTCGCCGTCGAAGGCTGCTGCCACGGCGAGCTCGATACCATTTATTCACAAATTAAATCCCTCGAGAACGAGCACAAATACAAAGTCGATCTTCTCCTCATCTGCGGCGACTTCCAGGCCATCCGCAACCACCAAGATCTCCAGTCATGGCTGTCCCAGACAAGTACAAGCAGCTTGGCGGCTTCTACAAATACTATACGGGAATGAAAAAGGCGCCTGTGCTAACTATCGTCATTGGTGGCAACCATGAGGCCTCAAACTACATGTGGGAACTCTATCACGGCGGCTGGCTCGCACCGAACATCTACTACCTCGGCGAGGCGGGCTGTGTGCGCGTCAATGGAGTCCGCATCGCTGGCGCGTCGGGCATATTCAAGTCTCACGACTTTCCACGCGGTGCGTCGCGTCGTCGCGTCGCGTCGCGTTCTACGTGTCTTAACCGCGCGCAGGTCACTTTGAAAAGATGCCCTTCGATCGCAGCATGGTCCGCAGCATCTACCACATCCGCGAGTATGCCGTCCGCAAACTCTCCCTCGTATGTGAATTCTTCTGCTCATCATCGTTGCTAATTATCTAACTTAGCTCACGTCCCGGCTTCAAGTATTCCTCTCGCACGACTGGCCGCAGTCAATCACCGACTACGGTGACCTACCTCAACTCCTGCACCGCAAGTCCTTCCTGCGGGGCGATATCATGTCCGGGCAGCTCGGATCCCCGCCGCTCTACCAGCTGCTCAGAACGCTCAAGCCCGACTGGTGGTTCTCCGCGCACTTGCACACGCGTTTCGAAGCCTACGTCGTCCACGGCGATCCTGTTGCCGTGGATGCGGCTATCGTCGAGGAGGTTGAACGCGGCCCTAACGAGATAATCAACGAAGAAGTCGCGGTCACGTCTGTACCTGCATGCGACCCGAACGAAATCGTCATTGACGATGAAGAAGAGGAGACTGCATCTTTTCAAGCACCCGCCCGCGACCCGAACGAAATAATCATTGACGATGAAGAAGTCGAAGTCCCGCCCGCACTTGAACCCACTCCAGCGTCTCGCGCGCCTCTCAACCCAGACGAGATTACGCTCTCCGATTTGGAAGACGAGGTCGCGCCCCCACCCCCACCCCCGCCGCCCGTCACGGCACAACCGCCACCCCGTCATCAGCCACAACAATCACAAAAATGGAAGCGTCCAGTGCCGGCACCTGGTCAGAGCACCACAAACTTCCTCGCGCTCGATAAGTGCGGGAACAAGCGGCAATATCTTGAGGTGCGCGTCTTCCTTCGCCGATGTTTAATACGTAGCTCACTTGTGCGCAGGTCGTCGACATCCCGATTCCCGAGCCAGTGTCCAAACCAGAACCTGGGCCCTCCGCATCTGAGCCCGCCGAGTCCGAGTCCGCAAGCGACAATGGCAAAGGCAAGGGAAAGGGCAAGGCGAAGTCAAAATCCCCCTCACCCGCACCGCCCCAGGCACCGCGCCTCACGTACGATCCCGAGTGGCTTGCGATCTCGCGCGCGTTCCACCCCTTCCTCTCGCTCGAGCCCCGGCAGCGCGCGTTCCCCCTCGAGGAGCGGGCGCGCGCGCTCGTCGGTGAGGCGCGCAAGTGGATCGTGGATGACCTCGCAAGGAGAGAGCCAGGGGCGGATCTGGAGGACCTTGAGGTGGGGCGGTGCAGGAGTTTGGGATGACGGCGCCTGGGCCAGGGAAGGAGGAGCAGATGGGGGGCAGGAGGGCGCAGCGTGAGTGTTTATTTTCTCTCTATTCTTGTGTGTTTTTCAAGGTCTGATGCGAGCGTGTGTAGCGCCGTGGTATACGAACCCACAGACGGTCAAGTTTTGCGAGCTGATTGGAGTAGCGAATGTCATTAATCCCCCGCCGACCACTGCAGCGACATCAGCGCCCAAGCCGCCCACACCCGGCGTTGCATAGTATACTGTTTCGTGAAGTGCAAAATAGAGCGAAGTACTGTATTATATTGTAGGCTAATTTTGCGATGTTGTCGAGCGATTTGGGGCTATTGGCATTGTTTGACCATGTAGCGGAAAACACGCATCCTCTGAGTTTGCAGTGCGCGAAGCAATTAGAAGTTAATTACAACTGATACCAGAAATGGAGAACTGGTCTGTCCGGTCAGTCTGCTGCGACGCGTGCATAGAAATGAAGTACAGACATACTCAAACAAAGACAGACTCTTTTAACGCTTCAAAGTATTGCAGCAGGATCGCGCGATTGTCCAAATGCTTCATCCCTTCGCTAATACGACGCGGGAGCCGCGGAATGTGACGACAAACAGTAGTAGTGACCGCGGGAGAACACCAGTTTTCATTGAGCGAAGCGGTGACGGTAATCTTGTAAAAGGGTGGGGCATGTCCCGTACATGGTGATCGCGGGAATTACCCTTCTGTCCAGCGCACGAAGGTGCAGTTCCCGCTCGCGGGTGAAATTATTGCGCTGGAATGCGGCTACAGCCTCGGCAATTACTTGCGGCTCGGGGTCATCGCCATTTTCCCTCTGAAAAGGATATTGTTGCTATCGAGGATGCAGACGTCCGTCTGAGCGCTGCAATTAGAGCCGCAAATGAACAGAGGCAGCGCCTGTCGAATCATGATGATACGGCGACCGCGTACTCGAGGTTCTCCAAGAGCTTCTCTGTGAAGAGATCGACGGCCGCTTCCTTGCCAACCTAGGGCATATGAGCGAGGTCAAGATGATGGAGAAGTTTATAAGTATCGTCCGTGGCATCGTTTCGGTCTCGAGTTGCGATGAAAGCGTCGAAGGAGGCCAGAAGCTTGTCGATACCAGAGAAATTCACTAGGGACTGCTCTACAACACAGATATTGTACGCGGCCAACTCGTTTCTGGTCCAATCATTCCCGGACTTGGCACTCCTGGTGATATTGGCCATGACTAGTCGACTGACGAGAGTCGGAATCCAGAAACACAGGATCTTGTTGAGTCAACGTTCCGGTATGATTCGTGCTGCCACTCGACTTTTGCAAAGTGAGGAATCCATCGGCGAAAAGCTCAATAGATAGCTGTGCGACAATGCATGGGGGATGAGGGAACCGTGAGGGTGGTCGATGAGGAGCAAGAAAATCTGAACTTGAGGAGGTGCAAAAAAGAGAAGCTGTTCCACACTCGAATAAGAAAACACACCAGACGAAGTCAAGTATGCCAGAGGCCCAGAACGGCCATCGAGTCGCTCGATTTCAAAATTCCCAATTCCCCGATCAGAAGTGGGGAGAAAATTGCAAGTCATTGTGATAGCGAGACGGAAATGCGATACTTACAACAAATAACATATTTCACTCCGAGGCAGTCTAGGTTGAGCACCTCACATCGTCAGACTGGGTAGGTGAAGCAGCCCACTCCCAGCGACGACTCCGAAATATGAAAAGTGCTCGTCCACCCCTCCCGAGATGCTTTTCAAGCAAATAGTATTGACTTCTTCGGCGGAATATCACTGTAATTGACGTGGTTGCTGGTGCACGCCGCCCAGCGTTCAGAGGTCGAAGATTCATTTGGGGAAATTGTCGAGAGGGCCTTCTCCGTGCAGGCTCTTCGACGGAGATGAAACTCCCCTCGATAGTAGACGACTTGAAGGACTCTGACGAGCGGCATATTTCCACTCGGTGTGAGCTTGTGGAACTAGATTTTTGGCTTCAGCAAGACGAGAGTGAAGAGATAAATATATCTGAGCAATTGTCCAAGAGTGGCTGCACAGAAAAGATATTTGGTTCTCGAAAAATTCCCAGTTCCTCGAGCAAGATTATTGAGGTACTCTTGAAACCGGAGACGACAAGTAGACCGGTTACTAGTATTCTTTTGTTCGAGAAAACCAAGATAAGAATCCCCAAGGTTCGGCGCCGGGGAATGTGGGAAGGAACATTGTCACGGCGAGGAGCTCTCGTTTACTTTTGTCTGCGACGTCGAGGAAGCCATCCAGCGCAGGAACCGTAGAGAGCAGCGAGGACAGAGTTGAATTGGGCGGGGATAGGCTCGGCTGGCCCCACCGATGTCACTAAGACATAACAAAAGGAAAAATCCGTTTCACCGCGAACGAACCGTTACAACCCTTACAGAGGATCCCACAACCCATCTCCTCGTCCCTACCCCCACAGAGGAGCCAGCCAGGTATCCTGTCTACCCTCACCAGGTACACGACATCCCCCAGTACACCGACCAGGACCAGTACTATCCCCAAGAGCCTCTTGACCAGTTTAACCCTGAAAATTACCCATGCCAGCCCAGACACAGACACAGACCCAGTTTTTACGCTCCCCAGCAACCCCAGACCGACCTAGAGGTCCTCCAGAACCTCAAGGAGATGATCAAGGCTGGCCAGCACGAGTTTTACCGCGCCGTGCCCCAGCCCCAGGCCCTCGCCGCGATCTATCTCGGTCCCAACGCCCAGGTGAGCCGCGTTTCGACATTTTCTTTATTTTTGTGGTTTTCTGCGCGGTGGGATGCGTTTTTTCGCGGTTTTGCGAAGAACGTACACGTTGGCGACACGTCGTGTCCTCTTTCACTTTTTTTCCATTCGAACTTGGGGGACGCAATGCAAGCTCGAGGACGGCGTTCTGTACTTAAAAGCTCCTTTGTTGGGCCAGTAAAGTCTTCCGATTTTTCTATAGCTATCTCTCTCAATACAACCCTTCTAACCAACCTCAAAGCCCGCCCAACCAACTCTCATGGCCGTCGATCCCGCCTCTGGCTCGGTCACTGCTCCTGTTCCTACCCCTTCCCCGGCTGCCACAGGCGCACACTCGTCCTGGGACCGCCCCGCCCCCTTGTCCGCATCTGCATCCGCTCTGTTGCTCCCGCTCCACCCACCTCCGCGCGTACCACAGCAACTCGCACCCAACCCAAAACCAAAACCACACCGGTACCCGCGCTCGTCATGACTCCACCGGCGGCGTAGACCGCCGCCCGCCTGACCTCCGCACGCCAGTCGCAGCCCCCGCATCCGCCTCTGCTGCGCTCGGCCCTCGCAGCCGCAACTCGCTGCCGGGCTCAGGTCTGCAAGCTCAAAATAATGGAACCGCCTCTGTGGGTGCTCCTCCGCCTTCTAGTGCTACCGCTCCGAGTACGGGTACTACTACTACGGCTGCTACTACTAATACTGCTCCCGCAAATGCAAATGCTGCTGCTGGTGCGCCTCACGGACACGGACAAGCGCAGGGTCATGCACAGACAGAGGGACAAGCTCAAGCCCGCCCCCAAGCCTCCGGGACCGGATTGCGCCTGCGAGCGCCGCTCTCCCTGAGTCTCCTCATTCTGCAACCCAGCAAACGCAAATTCCAAGCCAGAATCAGAACCAGAACCAAAATCAAGCTCAGTCTGTTGCTCCCCTGGCTCCTGGCTCAAGCTCCGCCCCTGGGCCCGCATCAAGCACGGCATCAAGCACCCCCACTGTCGCGGCGCCCATAGCGGCCGCGCCGACGAATCCGCGCTCGCTCGAGGAACGCCTGTCGACACCCCTGCCGTTGCCCGCGTCGCTACCGCCAAACCCCAGCACCGCGCGTTACGATGATCGAGCAAGGGACAGCCGCGAGCGGTACGAGCGCGACGCGCGGGATCGGGAACGATATGACAAGGACCGCGACCGCGAGCCGCAACGCGAGAGAGATTTGCGCGATAGGCTGTCGCCACCACGCGCCGCTACAGGGGATCGATACGCGCCGGGCGATCGCGATAGGTATGCGGGCGAACGCGAGAGGGAGCGTGATAGATATGCGCCGCCACCGCCCCCATCGGGAGATCGATACGTCCCGCCGTACGTGCCGCCGCCCGTGTCGGCGGGTGAGAGGCGCGAGTTTGCGCCCTCGGCTGTTGCGCTTGCGGCGGCAGCGGATAGGGAGAGGGAAAGAGAGCGCGAGAGGGAGAGGGAGAGGGAGAGGGAGCGGCTTCTTGCGGCGGATCGAGAACGTGACAGGGAGAGGGAGAGGGAACGCGGGCGTGCGGCGTACCCAGCCCCGCAGCCTGCGGCGCCTGACCGTCGGTACCCGTATGACGAGAGGGAGAGGGAGAGGGAGCCTGAGCGGAGGGCGGAGTACAGCAGACCTGAGTGGGATGATCGAGATAGGCGGTACGCCGCGCCCGTGCCCGTCCCTGTCGCGGCCTCGTACGAGCGCAGCGCCAGCGTCGCGCGGCCCGCATCCGCGGCGGGCAACGCGCGCGAGTGGCCTGCGCCGGAGTACCCTTTGTCCGCGTCCGCGGCGGCCGACCGGGATCGAGATAGAGGGAGGAATGGCGGGTGGGAGGCGAGAAGGTCGCCGCCGTTGCCTGCGCACCACCATGTGCCGCACCCATTGCCGCTGCATCCGCCGTCGCACCCGCACGCACCAGGGCACCCAGTCGGCGTGAGTGCCGTTGCAGCGACATCGATACACGCCGCGCAAGCGCCGCTCGCGAATCCGACGCCGCGCTACCGCGTACGCCCGCGCAGCCTCAGCCCGCAGCGCGGCGCCGTGCCCAGTGGACCGCCCACGAAGAGGGCAAGGGGGGACGAGTATCCAGCCTCTGGAGGGAGGGATGATTATTACAGGCCCCCGGCAACGGACTCGCTGGCTGCACGGATGGCGGCGCCGCTGGCGCCGAGAGAGGCACCCAGGGATGTGAGGGATGTAAGGGACGTGTCGAGGGATGCGAGGGATCGGGCGGGGTTGCCGCCGACGCCGTTACCCCCTGTGCGCGATGGGCGTGATATCCGCCCAATACCGCTTTCTGCGCGTGACGCCCCACTTTCTTCACGAGACGCGCCGCTCTCTGCCCCGATTTCCGGCCGCGACCCGCGTGACGGGCGGGATGTGCGTACGCCTGCGCCACGCGATCTTCGTGATGCTCCGCCGCCGCCCATTCGCGACCTTCGTGATGCGCCTCCACTACGCGACACTCGCGACCTTCGTGATGCGCCTCCATTGCGTGATACTCGAGACCTTCGTGACGCGCCTCCGCGTGATCTCCGCGACGCTCCCCCGTTGCGTGACGCTCGCGATCTTCGTGACGCGCCTCCTCTGCGCGACACTCGTGACCTCCGTGACGCGCCACCGTTGCGCGACACTCGCGACCTCCGCCCCCCGCCTCCACACGCGTCGCCTGTCATGCATCGCTCCGCGCCCATGAGCTCGCCCCTTCCTCCTCGGGATGACCGCGGTGCAATGTCGTCGCCACTACCACCAACGCCGCTGTCTGCAAGAGATTCGCGCCCATCGCCTCTACCTCCGAGGGATCTCCCGCCGCGGGATGTAAGAGATGTCCGAGACACGCGCCCTCCGCCGCCACCGCTCTCGCGTGATCCTCCCCCACGCGATCTCCGCGACCGCGAGTCGCCCCGCCGTCCGCCGCCGCTACCTTTGCCGCCGACCCACGCTGCTGGGAGTGGGTACTACGAACGCGAGGTGCGGCCAGACCCAAGACTCGACCCGCGCGACGTGCGCGATCTGCGGGATGTGTCGCGCGAGCGGGACAGGGATAGAGATCGGGACGTACACATGCGTGACGCGCCGCCGTTACATGCGCGCGATCCACGGGATGCGGTGCCCATGCGCGATCCAAGGGACACGGTGCCCATGCGCGACCCGAGAGACGCTGTACCCATGCGCGATCCAAGGGATGCTGTACCGATGCGCGATCCGAGGGATGCAGTGCCAATGCGCGACCCGAGGGACGCAGGGCCGATACGCGATTCCAGGGATGCAGCGCCCATGCGCGATCCAAGGGATGTAGCACCCATGCGCGATCCCAGGGAACATGTTGCGCCATTGCCGCGCGCGGCCCCCCTGGACTACCCGCCGCCACCGCACTCATCGCGCACACCACCGCCGTACTCGGCTGGGCGCGCGCCGTATAGGGATGATCGCGACCGTGCGCAGTATAGCAGGCCACCGCCGCGATGAAGGGATGAGCAATGAAGAAGAGGTGCGTTTTCCGCTGTTAATTTAACCTGAAGGAAATGCTCATTGACATATGGGCAGTTTTCAAAACAAAGTTTTTTGAG
This sequence comes from Mycena leptocephala, assembly GCA_029378395.1. Taxonomy (NCBI): domain Eukaryota; kingdom Fungi; phylum Basidiomycota; class Agaricomycetes; order Agaricales; family Mycenaceae; genus Mycena; species Mycena leptocephala. The sequence continues at coordinate 10,721 of JARJLF010002227.1, forward strand.
TCGCAGTAGAGATTTATGAACACAATAGGGTACTATGATATGATTTATGCGTCGACCATCTAGTTGTAGCAGTGGGGTTGTAGTAACGAAATGTTTTTCTTGAATATCATTCATCGTATCAGTCTTCTGCGTGTCCTCATCATCTGGCTCTATTTCTAGTACACTCAAGTACAGTACTCTAGATCTGTCTGTTCTAACTCATACAGCAGAGAATACAAATCCGAAGAGCATTCCAGGCTTGACCTCCTCGAGTTTCCATCCAGTAGCTTCCCCGAGCGCCCTGAATTCGTCAACAGTGCGTTCTTTCCCATTGAAGACTGTCATCATCTATTTAAAAAATTTCAGTGCTGTCTCCAACAATGTTAAAAATTGGGGCCCACCTCAATGTCAAGTCCTGTCACGAAGCCCGCACCAGCAACACCCAAGTTCGGGAGGAGAGGGAAAGGTGCGGGAGGCGCGCCGGGCGTCTCGCACGCATAAGGCATTACGAGTCGAATAACACGAGCTTGGAATCGGCACCAGCCGCCTTGCGCGTGTTCGCCATAATCTCCTTGGCGGTAACGTCCGGCCAATCATGGATGACCACGCGCATGAAGTATACCGCGGCGTCTTTGACCGGCTGCGGCTCAAAGAAATTGTGGACTTGGAGTTGCACGCGTCCACTCTCGATGAGGTCCGGCGCTGAGGTCGCCCAGAACTGCAGAGGAACGGTGAGTATATATAGTAATTAAATCGAGGTGAAACACACCTTTTCACCCTCGGTGATCTCTTTTTGGAGGTCCTGAACAATGTACCGCAGGTGGGGGAAAACCTTTGCGATTTTGAGGGTTACGGAACCGACACTTCCGCCCACATCCACCACCAGCGCATCCGCCGGCAATTTGTCACCACCAATGCCTGCATTCATCGTCAACGAAAAACTCAAAAGCAAGGTTACGACTGACCCTCGGTGAAGATGCTCACGGGGAACATGTCTCCTCCACCCTTCATGCCGACAGCGAAACGCCGCGCACGCCATACATTGTGCGGCTCCTCGCGCCATTCCCACATGGTCTTTGGCGTCTTGAACGCGGTATTGAACGCGGAGACGTCGCCGCCGGGATTGCGCAGGAACTCCGAGAGGTATCCGCTCGCCTTGAGGGACTCGTCGCCACTGTAAAGCAGTCAGCGTCGATATACTTGACCTGACGGCAAAGAACTTGCGTGCTGGCGGCAATGGCAGCAACAGGTGCACCGTCATACTTGGCTTCCGGACTATTGAATCGGATTAGAGAGTTGCACGTCGGGATTGATAAATACCAACACGGCTTTGATTTCGTCGAGGCTTTTGGCTTTTATGAGCAGCGATGAGATGCGATTGTTCGCAAAGGTGTTTGGTGCGACTTCGGTGAATACATGACGGGTTGCAAGGAAACGCAAAACTCGGGCTAGACGAAGTGAACATGAGCCCACGAATCGGAATCTACCAACGAAAAGACAACCCTGATTGTCCGCGTCAATCCCGTTCACAGCGGCAAGATCCTTGACATGCAAGCCCTGTGCAAATAGATTGTTATATGAAGCGACACGCGAAACGAGACACAAACCTTGGGGCCCGCATCTTTCAAGACGTCAGGGATGTCCGCGTCAACAACAAATCCTAACGTCGATGTGACGTGCATGCTGGCGGCATATGACTGGACTGTCTCCATCGGCGAGCGAACCGTCGCGATTAGCTGAGACGCTGCAGCGACAATCATATGGGCCGTCTGGAACAGCGCAGGGTCAAGTCGAGGGGCGTGGGCTGGAACGGGGCATCGAGAGAAGGATATGGAATGCCCTGTTTAGCATACGCGTCTTCCAGGGTCTGTACGCCGGCAGTGATCAACTGAACGAGAGCAGCTAGTGGACTGGCCATGTTTGAAGGGATACGGGTTCCATCCCGAGGCGGGTAAGTATTTAAACAAACGTCGTAGAAATCCAGATCAACATCACTCAAATTGCCAATTTGTCTGCCGGTGTGCGTGGGGATACGTGGTGATGATCAGTAAGTATCTGTCGCAGATCATCTTCAAGGGACCAATCTGTGTCCGACGGAAGGAAGAGGAGGAGGATCTGAGCTAGGATGATGGAGGAACGTTCAGTCAAATTTAAAGTGTTTGGTCGACTTTGGTTGACAGAGGAACCGTATCTCGTCCACGTGATCGTACTTCATGGCAGAAGCCGCGACCTCTGAAGGTACTGCTCGTGCGCTCCCGTCCTGGGCTGCCCCAGACACCGCCGATATCAACCCAGAGGCCCTCGGGGCGCTCGAAACATACAAGAAGCGTGATCCCTCCAAAGGTCGGGCTAGATTCATCCAAATCTCAAATCCTGCCATACTCAAATCGCGCCAGTCGTCGTGCGGTTCAAAGCAGTCGGAAATGCGCCCATAATGAAGCAGAACTTTTACAAAATCACGGCTTCCAACCGATTCCAAGCAGTGATACAGTTTCTGCGGAAAGAGCTAGGATGGAAGGCTGGGGACCCGCTCGTGCGTTTGCTGCGCGTCGAGTATAACTCGTCATGAAACTTTCATTGCAGTTCACATATATCAATCTGGCGTTCTCTCCTGCTCCAGATGACACCGTTTCAAATCTGTTCAAGGTGTGTGATTTGAACGTATTTTGACAATACTCGTTTGACCAGTTCAGTCTTTCTGTACCGACGGACATTTAATAGTTAACTATAGGCAAGCCCGAATTCTTCAGGACTTGCCGTCTGACTAATTTTTCTTCAGTACAACGGCAGCTTGGGGCTAATCCAGGACCCCTTCATCATCTCGCAATTCTTGTCTTGTATGTATCTTGGATCCAAGCCGCGTTTGATACCCTGCAAGTCCGATGAAACTGGTTCTATCAAACTGTCCCATACCCTCAATTCACATTTTATTGGGCTGGTCAACCGATGAGAATACTGATAAGTTTGGGGTTACACCCACACCGGTGCAACAGTGGATGACCATGTTGGGAATATCGCGTCGCATGGGGGCTTCTTATCGTCGTTCCCTTCAATCACGGCCGTGCTTTTGCCGTGCTTCGATTCAAGCTTCAAGTATAGCGTGCCGAAAGTTAAGGTCGACGACTTGCGACGTATTGCCATTCCCATAAGAGGCTTGTTCAGACGTAAAACCTCGCTCGTTTTTTAAAATGCAGCTCCGTGCTTGACTTGAAAGCTGTTGAATGCACAACAGCATGATGTAATGTGATCCCTATCACAGTACTATATCCTCCTCCTCGTCCCACACTCGATACACCACACTCCTACATGTGCGACGAACCCCCCTCATACGATAACTCGTGTCTCGGCGTCAAGAACGTTTCTGGCTCTTTGAATGACGATAAGAAAGATTCTGGCTTACACTCGGCGCGAGTTGCCAGTACATCGAGCTCTCTGGGGAAGATTCTGGTTCGGGCCGTACGAGGAACTCGCTTTTTGGACTACGGGATGTGTTTCGAAAGCGTCGGCACTCTAACCTTCCCTCCCAAGTTCCCGATGTTCCAGTCGAATTCACTGTCATGGAGGTTGTGCGCACCGTAGTCCAACCTTATACAGACTCTGCCGGCGACCGCGTGGCCATGCTCAACGATTGTGCCCAGCTCTGTGCACGCCACAACATCGATTTTTCTCTCCTTCTGCAAGAGAAATCAATACAAGATCACGGGGCACTGTATTGGGCGATCATCAATGGCCCATGGCCCCCTCGAGCCCCGTTCGAGCTCGTGGCGGCGGTTCTGGCTCATTCCGCCCCGTTGAAGCCAGAGACGATCAAGACGCGCGTCGAGCCTGCGTTTCGCTTCGCAGCCAGGAGATGTTCCAGTTTTTGCGTATGCGTCCCGAGTTTGGCGCCCTTGCGAGCGAGGATCGATTCCTTCTCGGTGCACTTGTGCCGCCGGAGGAAATTGTCGTGGAACATATGGAGGGGAGCACGCAGCCGTTTAGCGTCAAGTTCAGGATCCCGCAGTTCCTCAAGCGGATGTCTCTTTCCAGAGAGATCAAGCTCGAATTTATTGCACGAGGTTAGAGCGGCATTTCGTGCGAATTCCTCTTATTGGATGAATTTTCAGGACGTTTATGGCAGCTTTCGTTCTTCACGGCTGTTAATCCGACGCAAAAATGGTTGAGGAATGGGGGTTGGAGTGTATCGCTGGGGATAGCTGAGAACAGCCCGAGCACCCATGCAGAGTTCGGCATTGTTTTCCTGGACTCGCGTCCTTCGCCGCCCTCGCCGCCTGCAAACCTCTGGGCGCAGTGTTCCAGCGACAGCCTTTATACGTCCCCGGCGAGCCTGGTCACCCGAGCAATGGCTTAACGATGTGGTCTTGGGCACTATTCGACGAGTGGGTCGTTCCCTCTTTCTGAACACCAGCTGAGAGTTCTCATCGCAGCGATAGTCTAAGTGTCTGCATTGCACCAGATGGGTCGGTCACAGGCGTACTTGGTGTGAAACTTGGGGTGATGAAAGCGCACACACTGCGAACAAGCTGGCCGGAGACGATCCCAACGACACCGGACGCTGAATGTATTGTGTGTTAATCGCTGAATGACGATTGGAGGTCGGTCTTTTTGAGCACACATATATCATCGCTCTTCCTATTACAAAATTTATCATCTAATCCTTTCGGCCCTTTTGCACCAACTTTGGAACCGCAGAGGAAAGAGTTGTTTGAACTTCAGGAGGAGAAGCAGGAGAAGGAGTTCATGTTGTCGTTCCTGGAATAATCAATGAGCCCCATATATACTCAAGCCAATATAGCAGACTGACACAGGTATGAAAACCCCTCCCTGAGGCCTTGATAAAACATCAACGACACAATATTTCAAAAGTGTTGGAACAACATACGTATAAAACACGTTGCGCAGATCCCCAGAGCCAGGGTACGATAGGGTTGCGAAACAGTCCCCGCATAGGTAATCACCCCTGTTCAAAATTCACGAAGATGAGGAACTCGCCGTTTGAGCAGGCGTTCGAGCGACTCACGTAAGGCAACAGGTAGACCCTTCATCTGGGCCAAAGCTGGACACCTTGTCCTGATGTTGCGCATCCAATGTGTAGCACTTGCCAGACACGAGATTTGTCCAGTGCGCGCAGTCGTTTGTCCAGTTGATGTCGTTCTGTTTCAACTCATGTTGGTTAGGGACCCAGGCTCAACAACTTTTGGCGTACGCAGAAAAATGCACCGAGAGCGTCGGCAGCCTGTTAATACAAGGTTTAACGAGAGATCGACGGAATGCATGCAAAATACGTGCCTGGAAGTGAGCAGATAGCGCCGCAGCGATGATGACAGAAGAAATCTTGAGTAGCATTCTTGTTACTGTCGACTCTGGGTCGGGCTGGCAGTCAAGTCGAAGTCGCCAGGGCTTTATAGGATTTCTTCTGCTTTGGCACTGAAGTATGCTCCACACCAATATCGCGCTGAAGACATCCCGGAAACACCGATTTTGAGCTTGGATCAGCGCGCGATAAATGTATATTGAGGCAATGTCTCGGTGAAACTGCCGCTCCTCTGTTCGTATGCTTGCCAAGAATTTTGCGAACCGAATGAGACCGACGAGTGATTCAAGTTCCGATTTAGTAGAACCGGAGAATAACATGTCAACCGGTAGCACTTAGCGCAAGGAGGGGTCGGCATTTGACTTAGCGTCAGGTAAATTGCAGCGGTCGAAAGCAGGTCGAGAGAGCGCACCCCCGCCATCACAGCGAGCGACGTGCGCAGCTAGAGGTGGGGCGGACGTCTGCGTCGAATTTCTCCTAAGACCTCCGAATTCGGGCGTCAAAAGAAACAAAAAAAGAGGCGGAAAGTAGTTTTTCCGGGTAGACAGTAATTCCGTCCGGGCCGGCTTTCCTTCCGCCAAAGTACTTTGCTTCAATTCTTGCTCCCTCCCACCATGTCCACACCGCTTTCAATCCTCCTCATTAACGGCCCAAACCTAAACCTCCTGGGGACGCGCGAGCCCGAGGTGTACGGGTCCGCCACGCTCGACGATGTGGTGGCCACCTGTACCGCGACTGCAACAAGCGGAGGCGCGATGCTCATGGCGTTCCAGAGCAACCATGAAGGCGCCATCGTGGATCGGATACAGCAGGCAAGGCTCGAAGGGGTGGACGGTATCGTGATCAATCCTGGTGCGTCTTTGTTCCGAGAAGCAGGTCATTTATTTAAATGGATTAAAGGCGCGCACACGCACACGTCCGTCGCGATCCGTGACGCGTTTCTCGGGGTCGGCATTCCGTTCATCGAGGTGCATGTCTCGAATATTCATGCGCGGGAAGCATTCAGACATCATTCCTACCTGTCCGACAAAGCCGTTGCTGTGATAGCAGGGCTTGGCGTCAAGGGATATGGTGAGCTTTCTATGCCGAAATGGGTTTGTACTCAGTGAAAGTACAGAGTATGCCGTTCAACACGTTGCGACGACATTTAAAAAGAGAGCAGCATGAGCATGTAACTGCAGCGAAGGGATTCGGATGACTGGATGGAAAGTTTTTCTGGCGAGAAGAACACGGAGAGCAGTTAAAGATTGCAGGCGTCGGGAAGGTGAAAGAAGATTTATTATTTTAAACCGTACCGGGCGCCTCGACAGGTAATCTTACTCCCAAGTTGTCCGGAACGGCCAGCGTATCGTTCACCTCGCTCGCGAGTGTCCCCCCAAACCCAACGTTCCCGTGCTTCAAGCGGAATGCGTCGATGCGGGCCTCGACCTCCGGCCTAAAGTGGCGCATGAGGCCCTGGATCGGCCACGCAGCCGCGTCCCCGAGCGCGCAGATCGTGCGCCCCTCGACCTGTTTACTGCGAGATAGAGCGCGTATTTTAGAAAGTGAAATAGGGAAAGCAAAGTTCAACGCACGTCAGCTCCAGAAGCATGTCAATCTCCCGCCTGTGCCCTCGCCCCTCCACCATGCGGTTCATCATGTTCATCATCCAGGTCGTGCCCTCGCGACACGGCGTGCACTGTCCACAGGATTCGTGTTTGTAGAACTAATATCAAGGTTTAATAAACTGCCAAAAGGGCAAGAAAGAAAGAGGTCACCGAGGAAAAGCGCGCGATGGCGGCGATGATGTCGGTGGACTTGTTCATAACGATGACAGCGCCTGTCCCGAGACCTGACTGCGCGTCTTTGAGGGAGTCGTAGTCCATTCTGAGACAGAGAATTGAGGGACGAGATGCGCAACAACGGGACGCACTCACAGCACCTCCTCGCACTTCTTAATTGGTAGCACAGGGACGGAACAGCCGCCGGGGATGATTCCGAGCAAGTTGTCCCACCCGCCGATCACACCGCCGCAGTGCTTCTCGACGAGGTCGCGGAGTGGAATACTCATCTCCTCCTCCACGACACACGGGTTGTTCACGTGGCCGCTGATACAGAAGAGCTTGGTCCCCGTGTTGCGCTCGCGGCCGAACCCGGCGAACCACGGCGCGCCGCGGCGGCAGATGGTAGGCGCGACGGCGACGGTTTCGACGTTGGCGACGGTGGTGGGGCAGCCGAAGAGACCGACGTCGGCGGGGAAGGGCGGCTTGAGGCGGGGCTTGCCCTGCTTGCCCTCGAGACTCTCGATGAGCGCGGTCTCCTCACCGCAAATGTACGCGCCAGCACCGCGATGGACGTACACGTCAAACGCGTAGCCGCTGCCGCACGCGTTGGGGCCAAGTAGACCGTCCTTGTACGCCTCGGCGATGGCCTGGTTGAGATTTGAGGCCTCCTGCACGAACTCGCCGCGGATGTAGATATAGGCGGCGCTTGCGTTCATGCCGCGCCCGGCGACGAGACAGCCCTCGACGAGCTTGTGGGGGTCGCCGCGCAGGATCTCGCGGTCCTTGCATGTCCCGGGCTCACCTTCGTCGGCATTGACAACCAGATAGCGTGGTCTGCAATAATATAGATAATATCAAGAAAACGACGAGCGGCAAAGAAGGAAACGGACCGTTTGTCTTTCTGCCAGTCTGGCTTGTTCATGAAGCTCCACTTGAGGCCGCTGGGGAAACCGGCGCCGCCGCGCCCGCGCAGCCCCGACTGCTTGATTGTATCTATGATCCAGCTGTCGCCCTTTGCCAGAATGTCTTTTGTGCGGTGCCAGTCGCCGCGAGACTGTCGTCGGGTGAATACTACGCGCTAACAGGAAGAGGAAAGGGTACCTTTGCGCCTTTGAGACCAAAGTCGTGGCGGCAGTATGCGTTGGTGAATATGCGGTCCTGGTCCTTGAGACCGCCGTAGCGACGAACGGGCGGGTCTGCGACGGTGGCGAAGGTGCGCAGACTGCCCGCGGTGGTGCGCAGGACCGCGCTGGACGACGAGCTCGACGCCTTGAGCATCGTCGGGAGCAAGAGCCAATTGGGTTTATTTGTTTATAATTTCTTCTCCTCTCTTAACACACATTTTTGCACATATCCCAGTGGACCTCGCACCGTTTTGTATAAATGCCATTGAATTCACCGTAGACGTCCGGTGTACTGCACTGAAGCCCACAATCACGCCAACCGGAGGAGTTGTATCTCGGTTGTCCTTGTATTTTCTTGTGGAGTGCTCTGTTGTGAATATCTTGAAACCAATGTAATGCACTGTATTATCCTTGCAAGTACTTGTCTACTCGACCTTCTCCTTCTTCACGTCCCCCAGCTTCTCCCCAACCTTGACCTTCTGCCCCGCCTGCACCGCAAACTCAAAGTCCCGTGGCGCCTCGAACACGAGCACGATCGTACTCCCCAAACAAAAACCCCCCATCTCCTGCGCGGCAGCGAGCGGCTGCCCGTTGAGCAGTGGCGACGCCGCCGAGTAAACCGCCTCGGTGTAGGTGCCTGCTGGGGGTGACCGTCCGCGGACGTTCGTGCGTAGCGTCTGGTGAGGTGAGTAAGTAAAATGCGAACAAGAGAGAGCACGAAACGCACCTGGTCAAAATTGATCTTTATACTCCCCACATTCGTCGCGCCCACAGGCACCATCCCAAAGAACCCGTGCCTCCATCTTCCAAGCAGCGCCACGCGCTCGTTCAGTACAAACAAATTCTCCAGCCGCTTCGCGACGTAGGGCGACACTGAGAACAGCTCGCCTGCGAAGCGAATTCATTAGTTATAGCCCAAGTAAAAAAGCAAGGAGGGGAGTTCACCCACGAAATGCCGCCGCTTCTCGACAACCCACGCGGTGGGGCTGTGGAAGCGGTGGTAGTCGCCCGGCGCGAGGTAGATGACTGTGAAGAACAACGCGTGCCCGGGCTTGACGCTCGTCCCGCTCGTGGTGCGCCGCCGGTCAAGGGACGGCCGAACGCCCATCTCCGCGGCGACGGACGCGTCGTGCCGCAGGGTTTCTTGGAGGTCCCGTTCAGGCTCGACGACCGACGCGTCGATCTGCTTGCCGAATTTCTTCGGTGGAGCGTCTACTTTCGGCGGGGTCTCGGACGTGGGTGTATTGGCGCCAGAAGTGTTGCCTGACGCGGAGCCACCGAGGAGCTGGTCGAGGCTGTACTCGATGCCATTCACGTTGGCGAATTCGTGGTCGTCTACGACGGGCATGTTCGCGGACATCACGGGTACGGACGGCGGGGTGCCGGGACGCTCGACGCCGAGGAGCGCGTCGAGGGAGTAGGTGATGCCCTTGACCTGCTCGACGCGCAGGTCGTGGATCGTGCCAAAGTGCAGGATCTTACCGTCTGCGGGGCTGACCAGGACAGCGTCGGCGACGGGGCGCGCGCCGTCTTTCAGCTTGCGGTAGAAGAACGCGCCGAGGGAGGGGTAAGCCGTAAGGTCTGCGGGTTCTATCTCATCGAGATTGCAGCCAAAGGCGACGGCGTAGAGGCGGAAACCGTATGGTCGAAACCAGATGGGCAGCTCGAGCGAGTTGACGTACCCCCATAACCGCGACATGTTACGCAGCGGCAGCGCACCGAGGACGTGGATCTATATAAATGAGTGGGGGAGCAATAGAATAATAAAACAGCCAGTCGTACCTGCCATGGCCCCTTGAGTTTAATTATTTCATTGCCGTCCTGGTCGACGTGGACCTCTTTGCGGGTCTTTTTGCGATACTGGATGGCCACGAGCACCAGTGCGCCGACCGCGATGGGTATTGGGTACCATGTCACTGGCGTCTCCGTCCAGGCGTTTATTAACTTGCCTGCGACCCAGAATACTTATTAGCGACGTGCTACGACCACCAATGCATACACGCACGATACAGCGGCAGCCCAGGGCCTCCCTCGACGTTGGGATTTGGATCCGAGCTCTTGGTGGAGTATACTCGGCGCAGACCCTGGTTTCTGACGGTTCTAAAGATGGCGGAGGTGGTATTGGTGCCATGGACCCAGCACCTGGCAAAGGCGGAGGATGCGGTGGGAAACGAGGCGTTTATAACGCGAGACGCGGCGCGGAGGGGCTTGCGACCTTTGAGGATGGTCTTCTTGGAAAAGAGCATTGCAGACTGCGGCGGTTCAGGTCTGCGTTTGGCGAGGAGTGCTGATCGCTGTTCGACAATCTGAATCATCCTCCTCATCCCATCCATCCCTCGTCTGTCTCAATTAAATAAAAATTATATGCGGAGGGCGACGTATTACAGCAGAGAGTCTCTCTAGTTATTCGCGTCAATGGCATGAATTAGGCGCAATTTAAACCGCGGTCAAGCGTACGAGGGGACGGAATGCACGGCAACACGACGGTACAGAAGAGAGGATTATATACAGCTTCCAGGTCAACAGGGAGCTCCATGATTCTCAGGCATGAAACAAACCAATCAAGTTCCAGGCGCAGATCAGAAGACAAGATGAATGGAGTTCAATGACCTCAGGCGCTAAAGTTATGAGTGGGGATAGAGAATTGCAGGGTTTATGATAAATGTAGGGGTGGATAATATAGGTATGTAAGTACAGGGGACCTATTCTTGGTATGGGTACCCAAGCTTGGGCGAGTCCTTGCGCCGCCACATCTTCTTTCTGAGGGAAAAGTCAGAGGACGCGACAAAAAAAAAAGACAAGAAGGGAGTACTCACTTTTTCTTGGTTGGGATATGCTCTGCAAAGATCTCGACGCAGTATTTGGCCTTGAAGTCGCGGATGAACCGTGGGTCCCTGGGAGAGAATGAGAAACAGGGATCCAACACATAAGCGCGCGTACCAAAGCTCGCTGGCGATACCAAGGTCTTTGGAGCACCGCATGAGCGCATTGCTCTTGCACGCCTCGGTCGCGGTCGGGATTCCAGAAGGGTCAAAGTACTCCTGCTCCCCGCGCGCGATCGCAACCAGTCTGCCACGAAATTTATTGCATGAGCTCGAAGATGTGTAGGAAAGGAAGGCGGACGCGTACCTGCCATGGCAGACAAGCGCGTACTCGCGGCTGACGATTTTGGGGCCGACATTGGTTTCGCTACGCGGTGCGAGTCCCCACGCGCCAGGGCCGAACGCCTTGTTGAGAACACGCCGGTATTTAATCTCTGGTAGATATATCAGGCCGTCTGAATAAATAAAACGGTCAATTCGCGCGCGCTCTGCTACGTGGTTCCACTCCAGACCCACCAGGCTTGATCTCGATGTCGATGGGGTCCAACGGCGCGAGGAGCACGTCCGCGATCTCCTTGGAGAACGCCTGCTGTGAAAGCCCGGCATAGCTCTTCGACCAGTCGGTGCCAGCGGGGTTGCTTTCGGGTAGTAGGAGCTCGGGGAGCGAGGGCGCGGGGGTTTCCGAGGTTCCGACTTTCAGGTCGTTGGGTGTGGCTGCGGTGGAATTGGCGCGGGTGTACAAGGCTAAAGAAGATCTGGGGGCATGGCTGCGCGTAGCAGAGGTGAGCAGGCTGCGCCCCGACACCCGCGACGCCGCGCACAGGCGCTGCAGGATACCAGCCATGAAAGAAATGCAAGGGTACAGACAAACAAACGTCAACTCAGACTTCAATTTACTTACAGGGTTTGGGGATAATACTAACCTAACGCACATGTATCATAAGTAACGAACCGAGGCGCTTCCTGAAGCTCTCTCCTTTCACCCCCGATTTCTTCAAGCTTGGGGTTCTGGGCGAGTTTTCCTTCTTCGAAGGACGACGGCGTTGGATTGCAGTCCAAAGTGAGGGACGAGGGGAAGGGGGATGTTCGACGCCGTCTTCGAATTCTGCTGCAGTCGCCACTGGTCGGCGATGGCTTGCGACGCCGAAGTATAGTTACGTCCCCCTGCCTCTCCCTTCGACCCTCCCCCTCCCCCTATCTTCGACCTACCTGGCCCCCTCCGATTTCTACCTACCCCAGAACCCCACCAGCCAGGGTCGCTTCCCCCAGCACTGCTTCCGCGGTTGTCATTACCAGATCCCGAGTCAGCCATGTACACGTCCTCGAAAACCGGACCTGATGGCTCCCCTATGGTCCATTGAAAGTCTTGTCCCATCCGGCGTCGAAGGTGCCCAGCCACTACCAAGAACGCAGCAAACTCTTCGACGGCCGTACCGTTACCCACCGCCATGTTCTGCAGGTGTTGAAGCGACGGAGTTGCTTCGATCCAGTGAACCCATTGAGCATCGGTCCAAAGCCACGAGTCCCAAGATAAATCCGGATATTTTTTCTCAAGATGTTGCAACCCGTTTAGAATCACAAACAAGGGATTCGCGAACGTCGAAGAAGTCGGAAGTTCAGGGAAAGGTGGACGGTGGACGTGATATTCAGTACCATACATAACTGGAAATGGACCATGGAAAGCGTCGGTGGCATTCGTAATCGCGATATATCGTATCTGATATTCGTGGCCCTGCGACTGAGAAGAAAAGTGAGCAAGTTCATGATTAGAGGAGTAGAGAGACCTACAAGGATAGGGTGCGAAGATCGCAAACGAGGAAAGTTGTCACGCAGCTTTTCCTTCTCTGCGGGTCGGCCTTGATCTTCGGTGTCTAAGTATCGTAGATAGTTTTCTACAGCGTCCAGCACGAAACGCTCTGTGAGGTAGATTGCGACTCGATCCAAACAGTCGAGATCTGTGTGGTGGTCGTGAAAAACTGAAAGAGCGCCAAGTAAGTTATGAAACTTCGCAGAAAAGAAAAAGACGACATACGTAACAAATAATTCAGCCGACAGTTTCTGTGGAATCGACCGCCAATCGCCATTTCAAGTCTACGGTGGGTGACCGCAGAGGTTGCCTGAGGCACAAGATGGGCACAGTCTACACCCCTGGTTTCACGCTGCGATACAACGCAGCGGAGGACATTCTTTTTTGCAAAGAGAAACGCACAAAGATATTTTCGGGCGGTGGGGTGAGAACGTCCTTTGGGGGTTGAAGAATTATGGGACGGGACATGAAACAGATGTGTTGGTACTGAGGGTGGGGCTTTTGACCGAGACGGCACTGATCGCATTGTCAAGCTCTTGAAGATTTTGCTCAGACTAGGTCCTTGCGTTTTCTTGTGAGGTGAGGGACCTGGTACTGGGCCGATACTTTTGCGGAAAAGCGAGCGGCGAGGAGGCGTAGAGGGCGTCGACAAGGCTTCTACTGACAGCATATCCTTCATTTCTTCCTCCTCCGCCTCCGAGTCGTCCTCTACGTCGGCCAGAACGGTGGCCGCATCGCCATTATCGGCTCCTTCCTCATCCTCGTCATCGTCCCATTCCACTGGAGTTTTGCCTTTGCCGTCTGCCGATTTGGCCGCTTCATCCCAATGAGCTTTACAAAACTTGAGCCAGTTTTTGACCTGCTCAGCGCTCGGATCGAAAGGACGAGCAGGAGGGAAGTCGTCAGGGACTTCGGGACATGCCCAACTTGGACTTGACCTCGTTCTGGGTGTTACCCACCTAGGCTCCATTGAAGAAAGGGAAAGGGCTGGGTAGGGTACTCGGCCAATATTTACATGCTGTACAGTGCCTCGCGCACGTAGCTGAGGTCGCGCAAAATCAATATTTGTACCAACGAACCGTCATATGAATGAGGTGAAACGCTCCAGCTTCTCAATTTTTAATTCGAGTGCACAAGGGCAGGCTCGGAGGTCCACCCAGCATTGGTCATCGAGTCGCAAGGCGTCCACCGAACCATTACCGCCGACGAAAAAGACCGCCAAGTATCAGGTGTTGCAGCATTTGTCCTGTGGGAACAATTCTCGGTCATCAGACTGCCTTCCGGTTCTACGTTACCGTGGCCGAGCTCTGTCCCAGCTGAGCTGAACGTGCTCGATGCTCTCGGATTTCATGCAATACTGTTACGCAACTGAAAAAAAAAAAACCGTATGCACAGCAGCTCTGGCCAAAGGTTGTCCGGAAAATGCATATTTTCCGGCGCCGGTAAGTGGAAATTTAGTGAAAAAAAGGACCGATAGCCAGATGTGCTTTCACCAAGTAACTTTCCGCAGATGGTGTTCAGGAGGTTCTCGGGGAGAATCTTAAAGGATGAACGATGAACAACTATCCTCAGAAAATCCCGAAGGCTAGATAGACTATAGAGGCTGAAAACTGGCCTAGGAAGTATATATGAGCGGGTAATTTAACAGATATGGTGGAGAACTTATGATACTGGAAACGTTAGAGGAAGCTGGATACTCGCTTGTCGGTCCGCAACAAAGGGAAGGTTTACTTGAAGGAGTTTGACAAGTTGTGTACGCGCGAGTCTCCAAACACCAAACGCAGAGACCAGTCGTCGAGAGTCAATACACGTAGAGGTCAAGTAGAACCATGGAGGGCTTTTGCTCGACAACAATCATGTCGCAACTCAGGCCATAACAAAGAGAGACAGTGGAAAATTAGATTTCTGCGCCGTTCACACAGCTTGATCAACGCTAAATCAAGGCTCATATTCATAGCATGGAGGACACGAAGGAATATGATAGGCTCATACGACGGTACCCGCATTCGACGCGATACGCGGCCACAGATCTGCCTGCAATTAAATGTATTGAGCTTGTTTAATGGTGCAAGTAAAACGAGACGTACGCATTCTTTTGCTACGGGGCCAGTGATGGCGGAACCCTTCATCTCGCCCTTGGGGTTGACGATAACGCCGGCGTTGTCCTAGGACGCGGATAAGCAGAGCCTTGTCAAATCGTCTGAGGGACATACCTCGAAGTACAGGAAGACGCCATCTCTCCGCCGCCATGCCTTGCGCTGACGGATAACCACCGCGGGCATCGCTGCGCCGACCATAAGCACAGATCCCGTATTGAAACTAAGGATGAGGAGACACACTCTTTTTCCTCAGCTCAGGCTTGCCCTTCTTCACAGAGGCGACGACCATGTCACCGACACCGGCGTCGGGCAGTCTGTTGAGGTGCGCGCCGAAACCGTATGGCTCGATGATGAAGAGACTCTTCGCGCCGCTGTTGTCAGCGCAGTTCATCACCGCGCCGACAGGAAGACCGAGAGTCAAACGGAATTTTGTGCCGGAGGCTCCTCCACCTGGAATACACCGTTCGTTAGGACCGCAAAGGACATTATTGGGCGAGTAACGCACCGCGGGCTGCTGGTGCCATTTTATTTTAGAGAAGAAGATGAAGAAGAATTGGCAGAATTGGGAAGAACTGTAAAGGTGCACGTGACTGATACCGGCGTTGCCAAACACCAGCACACTCAAGTTGAACTCGTTTCAACCTTTGGTTCAACATTGAACAACGCACTAAACTGGACGCGAACTCCTCGTCGTCGGTGTTTACAGCGAGATCGATGTGCATCGGTTTTCAAATTAATTCAAAGGACCCATACAGCAACTCGAAACCCAGCTGGATGAGCTCATGAAACCTTCGCCTCTGCGGATTCCTCAGGTCCAGAGACCTCGTGGCTATTGTTCAAGCATAACCCCCAAGCATGTCTCGTTTTTGGCATATAGGTTCAAGATGGGATGGCGGCACGGTGACGACAACAATCGCAATTTTCTGCTGGTAGAGCTCGGAAATAGCCCCGCGGGCGATGGAATGTTTGTTTGATATATGGCCTGAGCCTGGTGTCATATATTTGAATATTAATAATGACTCATCAGGCGTCGCTCCATTCTCACCGGCGGTGACAGATTCTCAGGCGGAGGAGGCACCCTGCGACCCATCGCTCAAACCAATATTAATGAATGTTAATCAGACTACTCTGCCATTTATCCCGGAGAAACTTTAGGTTCTCGGTCGTTCGTCCAGAAGCGGTCGACTTTTATATGGATCATTGTCTGGGAGGCTCTCCACAAAGGCGCATCTCTGAATCTGCTCTTTGAAGATACTCCTTCAACATATTCGGCTGAAAATCTCTCGTCTGCTAAGGGACAGTCCAAGCACAAGTGCATTGATCTTTCCGAACTCTGGGAAGCATCTTCGTTCCCACGAACACAACCCAAAAGATCACTCCATAAAAATGTTTATCTGAACCAGCGGGCCCTGGGTCGTTCTTGGGTCGTTCAGTCCAGAATTCAGACGTGGAGGGGGAAACGCAAAAGGCATGGAAAGCAGATGAGCAATATTAGGCAGCAGCTTTGAACTCGCGCAATGAAAGTACTGAATACACTGGTTGAACTTGGGTGGAACGTTGAACTTCGGCCAGAGTAGCGGAGTTCAAGCGGAGTTTGATTCTTGTTTACGGTCCGCGTGACTTCTTGCCAAACAACAGCAAGCACAACGCGTCTATAATTGCTCTTTCTTCTTAACCATCACCATCTTCATGGTGCGCCGCGTAGACACGTCGGACGAGGACACCAGCCCTCAGCCGGCCACAAGAGTCAAGATGGAAAAAGGCAAGGCAAAGGCGCGCGAGCCGGAAGAGGAGGCGTCGCCAAAAGGCGCGAAGCGCGCGCGGGTCAATGACGCGGGAGATGCGGTACAAAACACGCAGGAAGAAGAAAACGAGGAGGGTGAGGACGGGGAGAATGCCGCGCCACCTCAAAAACGCGTCAAGACCCTCCCTCGGGATGTCGATGGGTACGCGCGTTTTTTTTTCCAATTTCTGATACTTTTCTTGAATATTTTGCGGCAGATTCATCCCCGGCTCCATCGTGCGCATCCAGCTGCGCAACTTCGTCACCTACGACGCGGTCGAATTCCGCCCGGGTCCCTATTTGAATATGATTTTGGGGCCCAACGGGACGGGCAAATCGAGCATCGCGTGCGCGATCTGCCTCGGGCTGAACTGGTCGCCCAAAATTCTGGGGCGCGCGACAGAACTCCCGAGCTTTGTCAAGATCGGCGCAGACACGGGCCACATCGAGATCGAGCTCAAGTCTCCTGCGGGCGAACCGAATTTGATCATACGGCGGAACATCAGCGCGACGACCAAGAGCTCGAGCTTCACCCTCAATGGGCACGGCGCCACGGGGCACGAGATCACGGAGCGCGTTGCGCGGCTGAACGTGCAAGTCGGCAACCTGTGCTCGTTTTTGCCACAAGACAAGGTCAGCTCGTTCGCGGCCATGTCGCCCGTCGAGCTGCTGCGCGAGACCGAAAACGCAGCCGGCGATGAGCGCCTGAAGGTTTGGCACGCAACCCTCATCGAGGCTGGCGCGGAGCTCATGAAGGTCACCGAGGTATATTCCTTATATTATTCAATAGAGTTAGAGCTGATGCCACTGCCCTGTATAGACTATCCGTGCCGAGACGGCGTCCATGCGCCAAATGCAAGAGCGCAACGAGAACATCGAGCGCGATGTCCAGCGCTATCGCGAGCGTAAGAAGATTGAGCGTAACGTAGGTCTCATCACTTTGTTCTTCATTTTTCTTTCTCCTTGTACTTTTTCAACGCTGACTCCTTTCTTTTCACCCAGATCGCGATGCTCAAAGTTCTCATCCCGGTGCAGCACTACCGCGAGGCGCGCGTCGAGTTCATGGCCCTCAAAGCACGCCAGCGGGTGTTGCACAACAAGGTCAGCCGCCTACAAGAGCGCAACCGTCCTGCGCATGCGCTGCTCACGTATGTGGCATTTTTGTGTCCCTTCTTTCTTTCTTTTCTCTTCCTGGCGCTGTTTTTTGTAATCCCTATTTCATGCGATTGTCGTCGTGGCGGGCTCATTTCCGCTCTCTCGAGTCTCTGACACCCTTTGCGGGTGGTCTTTCTGCGTCGCCTGGCGAGTTCTGTTGTTTTATTTATTTTTTTCTTTATGTTCAACGCTCTTCTCTTCGGAGCGCTTCACTTCAGCGATGCCAACTCATATTACAGGAAACTCGAAAACCAGTATGCCGAGTTGCATGATGATCGTGAGAAGGTCAAGAAGAAATTGCGTGCTGCCTTGTCCAAGGTCGAGAAGCGCACGCAGGAGAGCGAGGCGCTGGTATGTCAACTTCTACCGCCCTTTCCCTCCTACTTCTCTAACGCGGCCGCGTCACCTATGTTCCAGGAAGGCCAGTCGGAAGAGGTGCAGAACAAACTCTCGAACTTGAAGAAGAATGAGAAAACCCGCCTGAATAACATCAAGAATGCGGAGGCACAGATCGTCGCGCTGAAAGAGGAGCTAGAGACAGAGGTTGGTATTCAGTCCCTCCGAATGACATCGATTCCTGACGGCTCCTCTGTAGGTTAAAGTCGAGATCGAGGCCGATGTCGTAGCGGAAAGGAGACGCGTCATTGCTGAGTTCAATGCGACACCCTACGAGGCGGACAAGCATGCCCTTGGACAAAAGAGAGATGCGCTGGCTCGGCGTAAGACCCAGAACGAACGAGACGAAAACGACGGCAGGAAGCAGTGCGTGTTTTTCCGTCCGCCGAACACTGCACGCATTAATTCTGCCGCAGGCTAAAAGAGCTCGACTCACAGGAGTCAGTCAAGCTGCGCAATCTCACACATTGGAACCAGGATGCCGGAGACGCGGTGCGCTGGCTGCGCGCGAACAAGCACAAGTTCCGCCTGGAGGTGTTTGAGCCGCCCATTCTCTCTGTGACCGTGCCCGACCAGAACTTCGCCGCTGCGGTCGAGAACAGCTTCAATCAGGCCGCGCTCAGGGTCTGTCTGTTCTTCATCAGAGTTTTTCCTCGCTGACAGTGGCATGGCGCAGATGTTTGTATGCCAGTGCAAGGAGGACTATGATTTGCTGAATCATACCATCAATGACAACCCCGGGCTAGGGCGCAAAGCGCGCGTCCCGACATGGTTCCGGCCGGGGAGCGAGAACGACTTGGCGCCTCCGCCTATGTCGACCGAAGAGCTCAAGGAGCGCGGCTTCGACGGCTACGCCATCGACTACGTCAATTGCCCTGAGGGACTCAAGTGGTACCTCAAACGCGAGCTGAATATGCATCGCACAGTGCGTTCTCGTCTCCCACATCTGCGCTCGTGCTCATCATGTTTTTTCTTTGCCGCGGTCAGGCAATCTCGCGGAGGGGAGTCCGGGATCTGCAGGGTGCGATCGACGCGGTTGGGCGCCCAGGGCCGGGCGGTCGCACGCCGAACACGAACTTCATCGACCGCGACACGGTTCATCAAGTGTCGCGCTCGAAGTACGGGCAACGCAAACTCATGGCGTCAGCAAACCAGCTTGGGGGAGCCCGGAACTTCGGTGGCGGCAATACGCAAGGTGCGTACTTGCTCCCCAATGTGGTTTCACAGACGCATGCTAACGTGTAACACAGTCAATGCCGCGGACAAGAAGCGGATCGATGATATCCTGCAGCGGTGCAAGCAAGAGGCAGCGGAGATTCACGAGGAGGAGCGCGAGCTTGGGCTGGAGGGGAAGCGGATCGAGAACCTGGCTAAGGAACACAAGGCTGAGCTGGCAAGTTTTTTTTTTGGTGTATGCGGCACGCGCGAAGGTTAACGAGGATGGTTGCAGGCTACATTTGACGGCCGCCTGAAAGCTATCCGCGATGAAGGGAAGCGGAAGGAACAGCTGTTGCGGAAACTAAGTGCGCTATTTTTCTTTTCTATGTGTATTAGGTTGCCTGATGCGTGGTGGTAGGGGGTTTCGAGCAGACGTTGGCTGCGGCGCTGAAGAAGGGTGACGCAGTACAGGAGGGCGCCAAGCTGCGAGCGCAGATCATGGCTATCGCCAAGAAGCGTGTCAAGCTCGTTTCCGAGGCTGTCGTGCGTCCAAGTCGTCCGAGTTCGCTCATATGCATGCTGACCGGCCTGCTCGTGTTGTAGGAGTCATCGCGCGACGTAATTACGGAGCAGATGCACGCGACGACGCTCGGGCTGCAGTATCTTCAGATCGGCGCCAAGAAGGCGGCGTTGAAGGACTTGTGCGACCGCAAGGACGCCAAGTATCACACCGCGCTTGCGGAGTTCAACAAGGGTATGTAGCCCGCTCATTTCCTCCTACGCAGTGTGCTGACGACGTTCTGCGCAGTTGACGCCGCGTTTGTGAAGAGCAAGCAGACGGCACATGCGCTGATGGCGAAGAGCCAGGAAATGCTCATCCAGTTGCCGGACGAACTGCGCGAAGAATATCGGCAGCTGGAGAAGGTGCGGGTCGCGTACGACAGCGCCGTCGCACAGGCCGAGCAAACTGGCGCGGAGCCACCGGCGCCAGACGAGAACATTGACATGCGCTCGATGGATGAGTTGCAGACGGAGCTTGAGAAGGAGGAGGCGAACCTCGAGATGAACATGAACACGAATCCCGGCGTCGTGGAGCAGTACGAGAAGCGCAAGCGCGATGTGAGTACGCGGGGTCCGATGGTGATTGCTCGCTGACCTACTTTTTTGTGCGCAGATCGAGGTGCTCGAAAAGACGATCGACGGCAGGCAGCGCCAGGCGAACAAGATTGAGAAGAGCATAAAAAATGCGAGAGTACGTGCGACGCAGCTCTCTGGCATGGCCGGCCTGACATGCCTTTCCTGCAGGACAACTGGGAGCCTGCGCTCCAGGCGCTTGTGACGAGCATCGGGAAAAAGTTCTCCGCTGCCTTTGATCGTACGTCCTCCGTGTACATGGTCGCATCGTCTGCTTACTTGCACATTCTAGGCATCGGCTGCGCGGGCGAGATTCGCGTCCGCCAGGACGAGTCGTACGCCCAGTGGGCCATCGACATTCTCGTCAAGTTCCGTGACACAGAGAAGCTGCAGTTGCTGACGGGCCAGCGACAGTCTGGCGGGGTATGTACAGTTTTCTTTTCTTCTGCAAGGACAGCTGGCTGAGCTCTACGTGTATAGGAACGCTCACTCACGACGATCCTCTACCTGATGAGTCTCACCGAGGAGGCGCGCGCGCCATTCTCACTGGTCGACGAGATCAATCAAGGCATGGACCAGCGCGCGGAGCGGATGGTGCACAACTCGATGGTGGAAGTTACGTGCAAGAAGGATAGCGCGCAATACTTTCTCATCACGCCGAAACTGCTCCCCGACCTCGAGTACCATGAGCGCATGAAGATCCTCTGCGTCAACAACGGGGAGTGGCTGCCCGACGAGTCTGGCCTTGGGAACATGATGAGCATGATCGATGGATTCGTTGCGAAGAACCGGCGCGCATAGTCACTGCCATGACTTTTTGACTGAATACCTTATACCGCATTTTCTAACCGTACATACGCCAGCTGCTTGTTTTCAGCTTTATTTTTATTGTACGTTTTTCTGTAGCCACTTGTAGAAACATATACTTATTACCTACGATTTACAGTCTTATCGCACCGCCTCACACGTTTGATCCCCGGATATGATCGCATCAGCACAGCCACTGCCCCTTAGGGAAAAGGGGCACTACCTTTTCGATCGATATTTTACAAAACATATTAGCTTCCGCTCGCACATCGTCTAGTCTCTCGTATAGCTGGGTAAATTTTCCTGTCCTCCTGGTTATATCTCAATGAATATGTATTATGAGGAAGTAAACTACAAATAGTCTGGTGGGAATAAAAGTCAGGTCGGAACTGAAGGGCGTCAATATAAGTCAGGTAGTGTAAATAATAAGAAGGGTATGATAGAGCAGGCAAAAAGGAAACTAGACTTTCTTCTTGCGAACAAGTCCATTGCGCGCGCGAATTGCCGCCAGCAACGCGGTGATCTTCGGATATTCTGGATACGCCTCCATGAAGCGATTGTCATCTTTTCCCATGCTGCACTATTTAGATTGGAGCCAAGGATGGGTAGAGAACACATACCGCTCATATTCTTCAGCCAGGAGTTTGCGTTGCGAGTACAGCGTACCCGTGAAAAGACGCATATCACCTGTATGCCATTCATCCGGCCACTCGCTTAAAGGCTTTGTCAATCCCTTCGAGGTATCCCCATCGTACCATTGGGTGATTGCTCTCTTCCAAGACCTAGCATCCTTACCGACACCTGGGATGATAGCATCGGGAATTGGAATAAGACCTTTTGAGGAGCCGTTACTAGCGGTATTAGCCGACTCGGGAGTGTTCGGGGGGTCTCCCTCGGTGGTCGGCGACACTTGTGGGAGCGGTTGACGACAATCGAGATCAGTCCACCCACGCGCTGTCGGGAAAATGGTCTGAGAGGAAGAGATGGAAGAGATCAACGTGGCTTGTGCGCCAGGTGCATAACAAATGGAAGTTTGTTGGATAGCCGCAAGGGCTTCGATCGAAGACGGGGTAATGGTCTGAGTAGCCAGGCCCTCGAGTTTAGTCAGAATCTGCTCCCCAAGAAGACGGAACTCCGCAGTCGTTGGAGGTTGGACTATGTTGTGATCTCCCATAAAACTCTTGTCCGGCTCAGTACGAAATGGATACAGAGCATCTCCATGGCCAGACTCATAACTCTGGAGCGAGTCTAACAGGTAGCGCATAAGGGTATCGACCTGAACTTTCAATCAGACCACTGGCAGAATCACAGAACTATGATAAAGAATCTACCTGTTCGCCAGCAGCCCATCCTCCCCACCACCGGATAATACTCAACGACCAACGCTTGCCAATTGGAGCAAACATGAATCTGTACTGCGACCCACCGCGGCGTACACAGTGAGTGGTGAAGATTTTGTCAATCTTGGCCCCCAAGGCGAACTCGTTAATCAGATCTTGTGCTGTGTCATGCGGTATGGGCCGTTTCGAATGTATCATCCCATTTGGGCTAATAAATGGGAACAGGTAGTCGTCGGGCTCGGGATCACGCCCGAGAAGCTGTCGATACAGCTTGCGCCAGCGTCCAACATGAGTGAACATGTCAATCTCGGGTGTGTCCTTTTGCTCGTAGATGTCGTAGTGATTACCTGGCCAACGTCCGAGCTCGTTAGCTAAAACTGAAAAAGAAACACCATAGACGACAGCCTACTCTCAAGAGGTCCATCATATCCCTGCTTCTTCTGCCAACCCTTCCGATTATCGAGAAAAACACCCAGAAAAGGAAGATAGTACGGAGAAGGTCCCCGCCCATTCGAAAGATCCCGCTCCTGGATTTGGCAAGTTTCAAAGTTTCTACCACCGTTACAATGAGCTAACTGTGCACAGTGTCAAGAATATTAAATTTACCTTGTCCAAAGAGTGTAGCCTGAAGACAAGAACCCGCGCATCATCCCGTGCTTGATCATGAGAATCCGCTCTTCCAGGCTTGCTGGTTTGCTCTCAAGCTTCTGGGACGGGCATTCAGATTCAGACCACTTGAATATATTTCGCATGTCCTCAATAGTCATGGCTTCGGCGTGACGGCGAGTGGCTGCAGCTCCCTTTTTGCGAGCTTTGTTCTTGATACACTTCACGAAGCTTTCAATTTCGGGGGACCGAGCTGGGTTTCCCCGGACTTTCTCGGTCTCTTCGTCGTACAAATAGGACCCACTATATTTCCCCCCGCTTCCGGGCCTATCATCAAGGTAAGAAATTAACAAGGAGCTTCGTCAACAAACAGCTGAATGACTCACAGATTATCCCAGTAATTTGCGAACGCCCCATGTATTCCCTCAGCCGTGGACTTCCCCAAGTCTTCCACCGCGCATTTCTGTGTCAAATAGAGTCCCAACGCGTACACAGAATGCTTGTTGGGTGGCCCTTTGAGTGCTTTCTCCAACAGGTCCGTGTCGATGCCATCCGGGCATTTCCAGCTCGGATCTTCCTTCTCCTTCTGTTTGCGGGTCGCAACAACGTCTGCAATAATGGCAATGCCCCGGTCGCGATATCCTTTGTATGCAGTTTTGGTGTTCGTAGCTTTACTGAACTCGTCCTGAATTGCGTCCTTTTTCTTCTTCAGGGTTTCGGCTGTCACAGTAGGTGTTTTCTTCTTGGTCTTCCTCGCTGCCTTCGGCATTGTGGACCAGATAAAGACAGTGCAAGGTTACCAAAATTTAGGGGCCATTGTGCAATGTTCGTTGCCGATCCGTCGCTCGGCTAACATTTTCTTGCATTCCCAAAAATCCACTACGGTTGTCTGCATGTAATAAAGAAAAACAGCTTCACAAGGTATATACATGTTTCTAAATGAAGGAAATCAAGTCAGGTCAATCACCTCGACGTTTGATTCAGCATTCAGCTCATCCTCCGAATCTTCCGTCAAATCAATGAACTCGTCATCTGGATCTCCCGTCACGTCAATTACCCTGTGTTTACTAGGTTTTCCTGACCCTCCTTCACCGTGGTTGTCATCCGTGAGATCAACAAGCCCAAGCCATTTGCGCTTCACAGGGCGCACTTCCGGATCATCTGGAATATCAAAGAAATCCACCACTGGCGTAGCTGCGATAGGTAGAACAGGAACAAGTGGGCGGCTCTGAGGAATGGCATCAAATTAACTCGCCCGCAGGTCATAGAGCTTACCAATGCACGATTAAATGCATTAACCATGAGCGGCATACATTGATCAACTAGGATTGCGGGAATCCATTCAACGATTGTTGCGCCAGGAGAGCCGGCGGCCGAAGTAGGAGCATCGATCTTGGAGAGAGTCCATTCCACCAGAGCCCCCGTAGCAAGCTTAACTCCGTATTTCTTGTAAGGGCCCTTGTCGTCAACCTTAAGAATGTGAAGGTAGGTGGACAGATGTGGGCGCTCCTCGTCAATGCGGCCCTCGATAATATGGTTGCGTATTTGCTGAGTGGGATTTAAAGGCTAAAAAGGATAAGAATTAGTTCTCGTTGTTTGTCACGAAGTGGAGTAATACCATGGTCAGCCGACGAATAAACAGTCCGGGAAATATATATTTCTTGAATTTCCCAGCCATGTCGAGGGCTGTCCATCCAAACTTCTGATTGCAGTACTTCGCGAGCGCTGGAAGATCAGGAAGCCTGACTTTCCAGCCTTCTATTGCGGGAGGTACGAAGTTCTCCGACCACGAAGTGACCGGCCGAGCATATAAATAAAGTGCTTGGATATTCGGAAAGGCATCAGTTATTTTATTGGCAAGAGCAGGATATCTGCGTCCCAAGTACCCGCGGGAGTTAGTCGCCAGCTCAGTGCGAATTTGTTCACGCCAGCCCACAAGGAACTGTCTGAGGTCTTTCTCGTCCATTTTCTGGCTTGCTTCGAGTAATGAATCACCGAAGCCACAGCGTGCGAGTGCATGCGCAATATTTATCCCACATTCAGCTAGGCCGACCTAAAGAGATCCGACGTGAATGATCCTGTTCTTGACAAGCAAGGATAATCCTTACTGTATCGTAGTCCCCACCACTCATGATTGCAATGAGCAATATTCCCCCCTGTGTAAGCCCAACACCGGCGGTACTCTGAAGCGCTGCAGAAGTATAAACAGTAATTTCGTCTCGGTCATTCTTGTTCAATCTAAAGACTGTGAGGAATAGATATGTGAGCTGGAACAGAATAACCCACTTCCTGATAATACGGCGCGCTCCAAACAGGGCGACATCTCCATCATCAGTGAGAATGGCATCAATGTGTCCCAAGCGATCAAGGTATGCCAGTTCTGCGTCTGCTTCTCCTGGGGCCTAAAGAGAGATCAACATCTCGCTTGCACCCGAAACAAAAAGAGTACCGTGTAATGATGGAATCCAAAGAGCTCAATCAGCTCTGTGAATTCTTGCACAAGCCAGTGCGGTTTTGACCCGACCTGTTTATCCCGTTTGATAGACGGCCTATTAGGACCATCAAACGGGAAGACTGCAGTTACTCCAACTTGGTTCAATGCAGTAAGTTTCCAAAAGAGTGCGCGGAGCTCGGGATTCCTCCCCATTTGCGCATGATGTGGTTTGTGAAAGACTGTCTGGCATTGCGTCAACCAAAGCCTACAAAAGCTTGAGGAGTATATTCTTTGGATGGTAAGTTCCATGGGCTTACCCGGCGTCCACGCCCACTATCATGGTTCCAATGTTGCGGCGATTCTCAACGAGACCAATAAGAGTGCAAAATTCCATGAATGGCATTGTTTGCGAGACGGAAGCAGCAAGCTGTAGGTAGGTCAAAAGCCGCAAGGTAAAGGTACAGAGAGCGCGCACCTCCCAGAAACCTGGAATGCCCATGGTGTGCAAAGTCAAGTCAGATCTCCTGTCTCAATGGATGATCGGTGCTATATTCAATTTTATACCATCCAAGCTCTATCTAAGTATTATTGTCCTCCAAAATATAAATAGCGGATCGAGCATGAGAGAAAGAAAAACTGAATAGGAACTCCATCGAGAACTGCGACAATGTGCTCATGTACCTGCCTGAGTACAAGCTATGTAGCGCAACAATCATGCCAGCATCCAGCCTTCTGCTCACCATGACGCTCACGAACAGGAAAACATCGGGTACTGCTCGTGGTAGGGGTATGGGTAGCAGCACAACAGCTTTGGTGTTGCTGCAGATAGAGGGTGGTGGAGAGGTTTCTGGATTACGGTAAGCAACAGCCAAGAGACCGCGACCAAAGTGACTCACACGACCAACTTGCACTCGAGATAGATTAACAGTTTCTCGAGGTAGTAACTTAACTTTGGAGATATCTCGAAGTACTAGAGATTCTTCTTCCGGTAGAAAGTGACGGCGCTGGTCTTTTGACGGTGCTCGTGTCGACGCGTTTTTGGACTAGCGGCCAAGGCGGGTTGGGGACCATCGAGAGGGGGTACTAGAGGTGCTGTAGGTACTTTAGTTTAGTAATTTTGGTCCAGAACTCAGTACAAAATTAACGGACTTTTGCACGGAAATGAAAAAGTCGCCATCCGTGATAACGGCGCTTGTGTCGACGCGTTTTTGGGCCAGCGGCCAAAACGAGTTATAGACCATCGAGAAGGAGCTCCAGGAGCACTGTGGATAGGTTAGGTTAGGTGTTTTGGTGAAAAACTCCGTGCAAAATCAACGCACTTCTGTAGGGGGTGAGAAGTCGCCATCCCGCGATGACGGCGCGCGTGTCGGCGCGTTTTTGATCCAGCATCCAAGAGAACTTGAGGAACCTCGAGAGGGGGTACTAAAGGTGCTGTTGGTACTTTAGTTTAGGTGTTTTGGTCAAGAACTCAATGCGAAATCAACGCACTTCTGTGAGGGGGCGAGAAGTCGCCATCCCGCGATGACGGCGCGCGTGTCGGCGCGTTTTTGATCCAGCATCCAAAAGAACTTAAGGAACCTCGAGAGGGGGTACTAGAGGTGCTGTCGGTACTTTAGTTTAGGTGTTTTGGTCAAGAACTCAATGCGAAATCAACGCACTTCTGTGAGGGGGCGAAAGTCGCCATCCCACGATGACGGCGCGCGTGTCGGCGCGTTTTTGATCCAGCATCCAAAAGAACTTGAGGAACCTCGAAAGGGGGTACTAAAGGTGCTGTCGGTACTTCAGTTTAGGTGTTTTGGTCAAGAACTCAATGCGAAATCAACGCACTTCTGTAGGGGGTGAGAAGTCGCCATCCCGCGATGACGGTGCTCGTGTCCAAGTATCTTTTTATCCCACATCCAAATCAACTGGGGGAGCCTCGAGAGGGGGTACTAAAGGTGCTGTAAGTACTTTAGTTTAGGTATTTTGGTCAAGAATTGAGGGGAAATCAACGGACCTTGGTGGTAGATGTCAAGCAGCGTGCACATGCAGATATCTTTACGAAGATCCTTTGGCGTATCAATTCTGAATTCTTGCTTTAGCATGCGCGGTCGCCAAGTTGCAACAGAAGACCGAGAAGGCGTGAGGGGGGTGTTCAGCCTGGGCCAACCAGGTGGATTCCCTCACCCCGTCCTTGTTCAGTGACGAGCCGCAGAGCAGATCTTGGTCGGGCGGGGAATTGGGAAGGCAGTGCCATTAATGTTCTTGTACGCAACAGACAGGCAAGGTTGATGCGAGTTACTAGTGGACGATGTAGTCGAGTAGGGGATGGTGGTAGAACAACACCACGGTACACAAACTATTATTGACAGCAATCCAAACATGGCCAAGCAACGCGTGAATCCAAATTGCGCGTCTCCCAGTGGCCTTGTGAAGTAACCAAAAATTACAAAAGTCTGTAGAACAGTTACTATAGTATATATAAGTGCTACAGCAAAATTTGAGAAGAAACCCATGAGAATTGAGACCTAGACTAGCTGATTTGGTTGTTTCTCAGTGTTTCCTCCGCAATAAGTGCAATAAGAGCCCATAAGCGCTTATTGCACATCAATTTACAGTAAATTGAGCTGGATTTACAGGATTTACAGCCCCGTGACCTTAGCGCGCCTCTGGCGCGCTAGACTTTCTCGTGTCTCTCGCTTTGACCTCTGCCTCCGGCAACCCAGAAACCTCCAAGATGGTTAGTATGTGGCCTGTGAATGTATTCACTCAATTACGACTCTATTTCCAGCTCATTTTACGCAGTTTAAGTGCAAGTAAGCGTGCCCTACACTTCCACGGAAATCTTTCAATAAAACTTCAATAACGGCCTTCAGAACACAAGATACATCGTAAATAATCAGCCATTGCAGCTGAGCCAAGCTCCTTCAGGACCCGTTATAGATTGACAGTGGGGAACTTGATACTTAAGCGTGAGTTTTACAGTGCAGCGCCATGTGCTCACTGCTGATTACCTCAAGTACTTGGATATGTTTTTCGCGTATTCTAACGCGTCAAAATCCTCTTGGCACGCGTCAAATTGCATGAATGTTATCCGATACCCAAACCAAGCGCGAAAATGTTCATTCAGAGTATTTTCTATTGTCCCTCCTTGCACTTGCATATTATCTGGGTCAGTTCCACTAACTCTTTCGAATTGGTGGCGGATGATCATGTTCTGAAGGATATTAAATCATGTACGATGCTTAATGCACATATTTATGACAGCAATTCAAGGTACGAGCCCTCATGGTGTGTGCAGGCTGTTCCAGATCTTATCTGGATTTTATTTAATTATGTAATTCCTTCTGTACACCTCGAGCTACTTTTATGTTTTCAGTATTAAAATAAATGATGCATACTGCCGTTGTCTCTATGCCTGGTCCTTCAGTTCGCACTTGTCCATCAAGAAAGACAGACATTTTTCGGAATTTCCAGATACGGGTGGAAAGATTTGACACAAGAAGGCAATGACGCACAGAGGAATTAAAATTCATCTTTCACCGCACATTTTCCTCGCCTCAACGTCATTCGAAGCTTGATTCGAAGGTTATTTTCTACAAGACTGCTTTGGAGCGGCTGTCTGCCATGAGAATATTCAAGACGCAGCTAATTTGGAATGGATATTCATTTAACAGGATCGAATTGTGGTTTGCAGGAACCGAATTGCGGCCCTTGTTTTGAGAGGACGATGCAGGGAGTGCAGGGCCATTGAAGGGGTATTGTAGATCAAAAGTAAACGGAGATAATGTCAGATCTTGATCTCAATCACCGGTCACTAACGCTTTTGGAAGGTCCCGTTATCTTTAGGGTTTACATGATTTACAATTTATTCGTGTAAATCAACACAGATAAACACACTTATTACCTACGATTTACAGTCTTATCGCACCGCCTCACACGTTTGATCCCCGGATATGATCGCATCAGCACAGCCACTGCCCCTTAGGGAAAAGGGGCACTACCTTTTCGATCGATATTTTACAAAACATATTAGCTTCCGCTCGCACATCGTCTAGTCTCTCGTATAGCTGGGTAAATTTTCCTGTCCTCCTGGTTATATCTCAATGAATATGTATTATGAGGAAGTAAACTACAAATAGTCTGGTGGGAATATAAGTCAGGTCGGAACTGAAGGGCGTCAATATAAGTCAGGTAGTGTAAATAATAAGAAGGGTATGATAGAGCAGGCAAAAAGGAAACTAGACTTTCTTCTTGCGAACAAGTCCATTGCGCGCGCGAATTGCCGCCAGCAACGCGGTGATCTTCGGATATTCTGGATACGCCTCCATGAAGCGATTGTCATCTTTTCCCATGCTGCACTATTTAGATTGGAGCCAAGGATGGGTAGAGAACACATACCGCTCATATTCTTCAGCCAGGAGTTTGCGTTGCGAGTACAGCGTACCCGTGAAAAGACGCATATCACCTGTATGCCATTCATCCGGCCACTCGCTTAAAGGCTTTGTCAATCCCTTCGAGGTATCCCCATCGTACCATTGGGTGATTGCTCTCTTCCAAGACCTAGCATCCTTACCGACACTGGGATGATAGCATCGGGAATTGGAATAAGACCTTTTGAGGAGCCGTTACTAGCGGTATTAGCCGACTCGGGAGTGTTCGGGGGGTCTCCCTCGGTGGTCGGCGACACTTGTGGGAGCGGTTGACGACAATCGAGATCAGTCCACCCACGCGCTGTCGGGAAAATGGTCTGAGAGGAAGAGATGGAAGAGATCAACGTGGCTTGTGCGCCAGGTGCATAACAAATGGAAGTTTGTTGGATAGCCGCAAGGGCTTCGATCGAAGACGGGGTAATGGTCTGAGTAGCCAGGCCCTCGAGTTTAGTCAGAATCTGCTCCCCAAGAAGACGGAACTCCGCAGTCGTTGGAGGTTGGACTATGTTGTGATCTCCCATAAAACTCTTGTCCGGCTCAGTACGAAATGGATACAGAGCATCTCCATGGCCAGACTCATAACTCTGGAGCGAGTCTAACAGGTAGCGCATAAGGGTATCGACCTGAACTTTCAATCAGACCACTGGCAGAATCACAGAACTATGATAAAGAATCTACCTGTTCGCCAGCAGCCCATCCTCCCCACCACCGGATAATACTCAACGACCAACGCTTGCCAATTGGAGCAAACATGAATCTGTACTGCGACCCACCGCGGCGTACACAGTGAGTGGTGAAGATTTTGTCAATCTTGGCCCCCAAGGCGAACTCGTTAATCAGATCTTGTGCTGTGTCATGCGGTATGGGCCGTTTCGAATGTATCATCCCATTTGGGCTAATAAATGGGAACAGGTAGTCGTCGGGCTCGGATCACGCCCGAGAAGCTGTCGATACAGCTTGCGCCAGCGTCCAACATGAGTGAACATGTCAATCTCGGGTGTGTCCTTTTGCTCGTAGATGTCGTAGTGATTACCTGGCCAACGTCCGAGCTCGTTAGCTAAAACTGAAAAAGAAACACCATAGACGACAGCCTACTCTCAAGAGGTCCATCATATCCCTGCTTCTTCTGCCAACCCTTCCGATTATCGAGAAAAACACCCAGAAAAGGAAGATAGTACGGAGAAGGTCCCCGCCCATTCGAAAGATCCCGCTCCTGGATTTGGCAAGTTTCAAAGTTTCTACCACCGTTACAATGAGCTAACTGTGCACAGTGTCAAGAATATTAAATTTACCTTGTCCAAAGAGTGTAGCCTGAAGACAAGAACCCGCGCATCATCCCGTGCTTGATCATGAGAATCCGCTCTTCCAGGCTTGCTGGTTTGCTCTCAAGCTTCTGGGACGGGCATTCAGATTCAGACCACTTGAATATATTTCGCATGTCCTCAATAGTCATGGCTTCGGCGTGACGGCGAGTGGCTGCAGCTCCCTTTTTGCGAGCTTTGTTCTTGATACACTTCACGAAGCTTTCAATTTCGGGGGACCGAGCTGGGTTTCCCCGGACTTTCTCGGTCTCTTCGTCGTACAAATAGGACCCACTATATTTCCCCCCGCTTCCGGGCCTATCATCAAGGTAAGAAATTAACAAGGAGCTTCGTCAACAAACAGCTGAATGACTCACAGATTATCCCAGTAATTTGCGAACGCCCCATGTATTCCCTCAGCCGTGGACTTCCCCAAGTCTTCCACCGCGCATTTCTGTGTCAAATAGAGTCCCAACGCGTACACAGAATGCTTGTTGGGTGGCCCTTTGAGTGCTTTCTCCAACAGGTCCGTGTCGATGCCATCCGGGCATTTCCAGCTCGGATCTTCCTTCTCCTTCTGTTTGCGGGTCGCAACAACGTCTGCAATAATGGCAATGCCCCGGTCGCGATATCCTTTGTATGCAGTTTTGGTGTTCGTAGCTTTACTGAACTCGTCCTGAATTGCGTCCTTTTTCTTCTTCAGGGTTTCGGCTGTCACAGTAGGTGTTTTCTTCTTGGTCTTCCTCGCTGCCTTCGGCATTGTGGACCAGATAAAGACAGTGCAAGGTTACCAAAATTTAGGGGCCATTGTGCAATGTTCGTTGCCGATCCGTCGCTCGGCTAACATTTTCTTGCATTCCCAAAAATCCACTACGGTTGTCTGCATGTAATAAAGAAAAACAGCTTCACAAGGTATATACATGTTTCTAAATGAAGGAAATCAAGTCAGGTCAATCACCTCGACGTTTGATTCAGCATTCAGCTCATCCTCCGAATCTTCCGTCAAATCAATGAACTCGTCATCTGGATCTCCCGTCACGTCAATTACCCTGTGTTTACTAGGTTTTCCTGACCCTCCTTCACCGTGGTTGTCATCCGTGAGATCAACAAGCCCAAGCCATTTGCGCTTCACAGGGCGCACTTCCGGATCATCTGGAATATCAAAGAAATCCACCACTGGCGTAGCTGCGATAGGTAGAACAGGAACAAGTGGGCGGCTCTGAGGAATGGCATCAAATTAACTCGCCCGCAGGTCATAGAGCTTACCAATGCACGATTAAATGCATTAACCATGAGCGGCATACATTGATCAACTAGGATTGCGGGAATCCATTCAACGATTGTTGCGCCAGGAGAGCCGGCGGCCGAAGTAGGAGCATCGATCTTGGAGAGAGTCCATTCCACCAGAGCCCCCGTAGCAAGCTTAACTCCGTATTTCTTGTAAGGGCCCTTGTCGTCAACCTTAAGAATGTGAAGGTAGGTGGACAGATGTGGGCGCTCCTCGTCAATGCGGCCCTCGATAATATGGTTGCGTATTTGCTGAGTGGGATTTAAAGGCTAAAAAGGATAAGAATTAGTTCTCGTTGTTTGTCACGAAGTGGAGTAATACCATGGTCAGCCGACGAATAAACAGTCCGGGAAATATATATTTCTTGAATTTCCCAGCCATGTCGAGGGCTGTCCATCCAAACTTCTGATTGCAGTACTTCGCGAGCGCTGGAAGATCAGGAAGCCTGACTTTCCAGCTTCTATTGCGGGAGGTACGAAGTTCTCCGACCACGAAGTGACCGGCCGAGCATATAAATAAAGTGCTTGGATATTCGGAAAGGCATCAGTTATTTTATTGGCAAGAGCAGGATATCTGCGTCCCAAGTACCCGCGGGAGTTAGTCGCCAGCTCAGTGCGAATTTGTTCACGCCAGCCCACAAGGAACTGTCTGAGGTCTTTCTCGTCCATTTCTGGCTTGCTTCGAGTAATGAATCACCGAAGCCACAGCGTGCGAGTGCATGCGCAATATTTATCCCACATTCAGCTAGGCCGACCTAAAGAGATCCGACGTGAATGATCCTGTTCTTGACAAGCAAGGATAATCCTTACTGTATCGTAGTCCCCACCACTCATGATTGCAATGAGCAATATTCCCCCCTGTGTAAGCCAACACCGGCGTACTCTGAAGCGCGCAGAAGTATAAACAGTAATTTCGTCTCGGTCATTCTTGTTCAATCTAAAGACTGTGAGGAATAGATATGTGAGCTGGAACAGAATAACCCACTTCCTGATAATACGGCGCGCTCCAAACAGGGCGACATCTCCATCATCAGTGAGAATGGCATCAATGTGTCCCAAGCGATCAAGGTATGCCATTCTGCGTCTGCTTCTCTGGGCCTAAAGAGAGATCAACATCTCGCTTGCACCCGAAACAAAAAGAGTACCGTGTAATGATGGAATCCAAAGAGCTCAATCAGCTCTGTGAATTCTTGCACAAGCCAGTGCGGTTTGACCCGACCTGTTATCCCGTTTGATAGACGGCTATTAGGACCATCAACGGGAAGACTGCAGTTACTCCCAACTTGGTTCAATGCAGTAAGTTTCCAAAAGAGTGCGCGGAGCTCGGGATTCCTCCCCATTTGCGCATGATGTGGTTTGTGAAAGACTGTCTGGCATTGCGTCAACCCAAAGCCTACAAAAGCTTGAGGAGTATATTCTTGGATGGTAAGTTCCATGGGCTTACCCGCGTCCACGCCCACTATCATGGTTCCAATGTTGCGGCGATTCTCAACGAGACCAATAAGAGTGCAAAATTCCATGAATGGCATTGTTTGCGAGACGGAAGCAGCAAGCTGTAGGTAGTCAAAAGCCGCAAGGTAAAGGTACAGAGAGCGCGCACCTCCCAGAAACCTGGAATGCCCATGGTGTGCAAAGTCAAGTCAGATCTCCTGTCTCAATGGATATCGGTGCTATATTCAATTTTATACCATCCAAGCTCTATCTAAGTATTATTGTCCTCCAAAATATAAATAGCGGATCGAGCATGAGAGAAAGAAAAACTGAATAGGAACTCCATCGAGAACTGCGACAATGTGCTCATGTACCTGCCTGAGTACAAGCTATGTAGCGCAACAATCATGCCAGCATCCAGCCTTCTGCTCACCATGACGCTCACGAACAGGAAAACATCGGGTACTGCTCGTGGTAGGGTATGGTAGCAGCACAACAGCTTTGGTGTTGCTGCAGATAGAGGGTGGTGGAGAGTTCTGGATTACGGTAAGCAACAGCCAAGAGACCGCGACCAAATGACTCACACGACCAACTTGCACTCGAGATAGAATTAACAGTTTCTCGAGGTAGTAACTTAACTTTGGAGATATCTCGAAGTACTAGAGATTCTTTCCGGTAGAAAGTGACGGCGCTGGTCTTTTGACGGTGCTCGTGTCGACGCGTTTTTGGACTAGCGGCCAAGGCGGGTTGGGGACCATCGAGAGGGGGTACTAGAAGGTGCTGTAGGTACTTTAGTTAGTAATTTTGGTCCAGAACTCAGTACAAAATTAACGGACTTTTGGCACGGAAATGAAAAAGTCGCATCCGTGATAACGGCGCTTGTGTCGACGCGTTTTTGGGCCAGCGGCCAAAACGAGTATAGACCATCGAGAAGGAACTCCAGGAGCACTGTGGATAGTAGGTTAGGTGTTTGGTGAAAAACTCCGTGCAAAATCAACGCACTTCTGTAGGGGGTGAGAAGTCGCCATCCCGCGATGACGGCGCGCGTGTCGGCGCGTTTTTGATCCAGCATCCAAGAGAACTTGAGGAACCTCGAGAGGGGGTACTAAAGGTGCTGTTGGTACTTTAGTTTAGGTGTTTTGGTCAAGAACTCAATGCGAAATCAACGCACTTCTGTGAGGGGGCGAGAAGTCGCCATCCCGCGATGACGGCGCGCGTGTCGGCGCGTTTTTGATCCAGCATCCAAAGAACTTAGGAACCTCGAGAGGGGGTACTAGAGGTGCTGTCG
>JARJLF010002228.1:0-46114 GCA_029378395.1 Mycena leptocephala
GTGACTGACCGCTATCAGAACATGGTTGTAGATTACATGGAGAAAGGCGGATTGGTCGAAGAATGTGCCTTGGGGTGGATTCTCGGGATCCCACCGAACTGCATGGAAAGATGAGAACCTATGTCGAAATTTTAATTGTAACATACGATGAGGCGGTATGGTGTCGACGAAATCGTTCATCGCCGAGTCGAGCGTGGCAATGGCGCGGCGTTCCCAATCCGGGCCATCCCAACCCATTAGTATCTTTGACTTTTTAGACCCATACAGCCGGCGCATTACGTCTCCCAAAATCTGAAGTACAAATTCAGAAGCATATAGATTTATAGAATTGCACGATCACCTCGCAGAGTCGCAAGTGGCAGGCGAAGTATGAGAGTTGGGAGGGTTTTCCTGGCGGCTGGATGAATCCAGAATCCCAATATTCATCATCGACCTCAAGCGGAAGCTCAACATCATAACTAACGACAGTCAGTTCGGGAGAAGGCAAAAGTCAGAAGAGAGACTCTTACTCCTCAGGGTGTACACCGATTATGGCCGTCCGAGAAAGAGGCATGCAATTCGCTCCAATGAAACGAACGACCTAGGCAATGCCATGTGAGCGAAATTAGAAGCCGATCCGAAACCCAACCATACCAAAATGCTCGCTTCCATAGCTCATCTTCAGCGTCCAATTCATAGCCCTCGCGCTTTCGTCGATGCTCGCCGCGTTGTTGAATAAAGCGTATACCAAGTCCCTATTTGACGTTATATCCATTTCCGTGACACGATTGGGCTGTCATACAATGTACAACCAACCGGTTTGCGGTGCAGAGGTTCCAAGCGCAAAATGGGAGAGAAGCTGGAATCACCCCAATGAGAGTTATCTCAAGCAGAAAAGAGTGCGACCGTACACAATACATTTGAACCTCGTATATCGTCGGTGATGGCAACTTGCGTAGAATCCAAACTTGACTGGCAAACTTCCAACCGGCCGAAAGCAAAAGCGAGGGGTCGTCGTTGATAAAGACGCGGGGGTCTTTCGAGTACTGAGCATGAATAAGTATCAGTAGAAATTAAAGAGGCGGAGCGAGCTTACCCGCGATGCGAGGGCCAAGACTGAGAGTAATGTCCCTCCGAAGTCCATGTCCTTCAGATGTAGTCCCTCTGCCACAGACCGCTCAAATGATGGGCGATGAAGAATGGGAATAGTTGGATGTATATTGGCGAAGTAGAGATCGAGAAGAGAAGTTGTTAAGTCGCTGGGAGGATAGGCGTAATCCAGCTGTGCGTTATATACATTTTTTTCCCACTAGAAAGTATACTCAACGAGAGAGGGGGTGTGATGAACTTCAAGCACTCGCCGGTAACATGTCCCAGAATAATGGGCGCCGCGGTTGTATTAATGCTGTTTGTCCTAGGCACTTTTCTTTCATCTGTGTGAGTGCAGGGTGGTTATAAAGAAGGATGTATTTTGGAGATTGTACCCACAATAATGGCGCTGTTGACGAGCGCAAAACTACTGGCCGAACCGAGATATTTGGGTTTCGGGGATTGCATGTTAAGCCCACTGAAATCGGAGGCAAGTTCATCAAAGTCTTCGTCCTCAAGGGGCTCCATAGATGTTGTATCACACTCTGGAGAGCTGTGACCCTTGGAGGGAACATCTCCTTGTGACTGGAATTGCAATGGCTGGGCACAGAGAGAACAGACAGAGAGAGATTGTAACTTGGCTTTCAAGGAGGCAATTTCGTTCTTTAGTTGTTCCACCGTTCTTAAAAACATCAAAGATATGACAGCGGAAATCCTTCGGGACACTCACATAACCTTCCGACCACGCGTCCTAGGCGGTTCCAAATAAGTGCAGACCGCACCGAAAGCTAGACAATTTGAGCAACACCCGTCGGACGTATTGGAGCCATCGCCTAAATGAAGATTAATATATCCCCCCCGTAACGTTGTGTCTCTCACATCGAACTGTGCAAAATCCGTTAGTCGAGTCCAAGGTCAACGAAAATGGGATAGCAAACTCTTTCGTTGACGACAAAGGTCACAAGATCTTTGCAGTCTTCGCTGCCTTCCGCTGGATCGAGGCAAATTCTGCGAGCCGGAGTTGAGCCCATCGTCGGGGGCCATTGTTGTGGGCAAGTTGTGGGCAATGAAAACGCGCTCAGGCTTTGATCACCGATTGTGACGTACATCATTACTCAGCCGATTCTAGCCCGCAATCTTTTAAACAGAACCGATCGAACCAATCGTCTTCCTCGATTATACCCTTACAACGCGACATCGACCGGCCGGCGAAGACCCACATGCTGCGCAACCAGCTTGAGATAGGGACAGACAAGTCATTGTCCGAAAACGCGCGTAACGTGTTCGCGATT
This sequence comes from Mycena leptocephala, assembly GCA_029378395.1. NCBI lineage: Eukaryota > Fungi > Basidiomycota > Agaricomycetes > Agaricales > Mycenaceae > Mycena > Mycena leptocephala. The sequence continues at coordinate 2,361 of JARJLF010002228.1, forward strand.
GTAATCATTTTCCGTGTTGGAAAAAAAAGTTCTTCTAGTTCTTGAAATTCTATCCTAGATGCGATGGCTAGCAGGAGAGTAACCTCCCTTGAGGGTAGTTCAAGGTACGTGGGTAAAATAGAGACCGAGAAGAGAAGTTATTCGGTCGCATTGTCACTTCATCCACTCTCCAGTAAGTTGCAATACATCCAAGACATGTCCCAAAATAATAGACGCCGCAGCTGTATTAATTCCGGCTGCCCAAGGCACTTTTTTCTTCCATTTGTGAATCCAGACTGAGGTTCGAAAACTATGAACGGGGCAAGGTCTATCACCAGCAAAGTCCTTCTGGTCCGGGGTTCCCAAGGATCAGAAGACGTGCACTCTGGAGGGCAGTGGTAGAAGCAGATACCGCCAGAGAAACCGTCTCACTGAGGCTGGGATTCCAATGGATGGGCGCAGAGAGAACAGACGATTGAAATTGGGTTTTTAAAAAGGATGCGCTTTCCTTCTTGAATTGTTCCGTTAATTCTTGCCAGAAAGAAAGTGTTTCCCAGCCGGTTGGAAATAAGTGCAGGATAAACCGAAAGCTCAACAATATGAGCAGCAGCCGTCGGGCATTGGGACCGTCGCCTGATGGAGTTTTCCCCTCGAACTGTGCAAAATCTAGCAAAGATAACTGACTCTTTCGTAGATCACTGGCAGGATCGTTGTGTTTTTTGCGGCCTTGCTTCAATAAATCGAGGCAGGATCTGTCATCAGAGATCAGGGCTGTGGGCAATATGAGGAAGATCTCGGAAAAGGAGGATTGTCTACGGGGTCCCAATCCGAGCAGCTTGGCACCTACTTACACGCTGAGTTTTTATATCGGTTGTGAGTTGTGTAACCGTGATCATGGCCCGTAACTTTTTGGCTCTCGCATAAATCTCCATCGGCACCGATATTTCAGCTAATATACATTCATTCCACGAATCAAAATACTTTCAGATTTTTCGGAGCCCGGTATGGAAAGATATGAACGCAGAGAGTGAACCCTGATACTTACATTAGTTTCGGCGGCAACAAGTATGAAACGACAGGGTACTAACTGAGCTATAGTGGGTTGCATTCCTGGGCTCTGAGTGGATTTGTCTAGTTCATCTCGCTACGACGGCCGCCCAACGATGGGCATTGGCCGCTTAGAAAACACAATCTTGCGCTTGACCACAGCGATCGCGTCCCATGACACCGTCGAAACCTCCCCAACTTGCGATTCGTCTGGGTCATAGTCCAATTCCATGGCATCCTGATCAACGCTTGGAACGCGCTGTAGCACCGCAAGCGGCTTGGGCAGCTGTGCGACCTTGCCCTCCAGCAGGTGGTGCCCGATCATGAGCGTCGGTTTTTTCTGCAAATTACGCGTCAGCGCGGCTAGATTCACGAAGGAGAGAGAAAGGAAAATGACGCACGGCAGCGTCGTCGATGCACAGCCGACCCACAAGCCGTCCGTCGCGCTCACCGTCGCTGGTGCATTCGACCTCGAGCTCGCCCTGCAGTTCGACCAGAACAAGCTCGTCGTGCGCAATCTTCGCGAGCGCCGGCGGGAGTTTTGGCGTGGACGTCGAAGGAATTGGGAAGTTGACTGAGATGATCATGGGTGCGTGTGGCAAGGAGGAATCGAAGACGCGTTATTGTGGACTGTTTGAACGTGATGGGATCAAATCGGCAAGGAACGGCATGTCTGACTCTCATTCAACTCGTTCAACTCTCATGTCAATTGATTGAAACCGGTCTCAGAATGGGCAGCTGTCACAACCTATTTCTGCAGTCCCAACAATTCGTCAAATTCCTCTCCTGGATCCAGCCGTTTCTTGTTTTCCAACTTTTCCTGCATTTACAGAGGTTGGGACGAAACCTTTCTGCCTTTACCGTGGCTTGCCTGGTTTTACCGGATTCCATACTATTTACTACTCCCTCGACTCGACCATACTCCGAACACTCTTTTTTACTTCCAAACGTTCGACCCGTGTATAAAAAAAAGGTGCATTCTTACTGATGCATACAATACACTGGCAGCCGTGGCCTGTCCTTACACTCTTGTTCCTCGAGTTGCCAAGTATATCCTGGAGCCGATGGCGGCTCGTCTAGCTCCGGCTCGTCCAGCTCTGGGTCGGGAGTAGGCTCGTTGAATTGTGGTGGTGGAGGTGGAAGCTGTTGGAGCAGTTTCCACGTTGGTCGTTTGGCTCTCATGGGACGTCCGGTAGGTGTAACATCTGGCAGTGGAGGGGGTGTTGGCTCTCGTGGCGGTGGCCCTGGGTCATTCGGCTCGAACTGCATCGAGAAGTCCTCCTGCTGGAACGAAGCAGAAGGTTCCTGCAAACCGTGTTATTATATTCCCACTGATTAAAGAACACACGCACATTTGGTTCCGGATCTTCAGTGGTAGCATTCTGCAGCTCCTTCTTGCGCCGCTTTTTTTCTCGCCGAGCCGCAAGAGCCATGTCCATGCTGGGGTCTGCTGCATTGAATATTGTACAGGAGTGCTGGTGGACAGACAGCCCAACAGCAGTATCATACGATTCGGCACATGGTGGAGTGCAGGCGTGAAGCATTAGAGCCAGAAGAAATGAAAGGAAAAGGCGGTATAACCGCTGTGAGGCTGGTGCTTGTGCTACGCCCTGCACACCGTCTCATGGCCCTTTCAGCCGAGTCCAGGACAAGAACGTACGGGGCGCCCGTTCATCCAAATCGGGAATCGAAGTTACCAAATCCCATTTCTCATCAAACGCACGTAGCTTACGCTCCCTATCCGACCCTCTGCATTGCACGTACCACCCGTCTGACCATGGTGTAACCACCGCTGAACACCCTCACCGTCCGAATTCCCTTTCCACAAGTTTGTACCCCACATACGAGCATGGTGCCGCATGCTACGGCCCACAAGAATGGTATGGACCAACCAATAGCGGGCATCCTGGGCTTGGTATCCTCTTCCCACACCCGAGAAGTCACCAACACTCGAACGCAAGCCTCGTCCGATCCAGTTTCCACTCACCCAAACCACTCGAAACCCACTCAGATGTGTCTGGACATGTCTTCCGACCAATAACTGACCATTCGTGACCCAGAAACCCGCTCTGCTACGGAACAGGTCCTGTGTCCGTACTTTAGCACTTCTAGGAGCCCCATTTTCAAACTTCCGGAGAGAAAGAGTATTCAAATGTGCGTCTGACCCCAAATAGCCCTTCAAATTATTCTTTTTCAACTTCCATTCTCGTGGAATGAAAAGAGCAGATTTGTCAGGATTTGTCATCCGTTGATCCCTTAAATTCAAATCACTCTGCCGCTGCACGAGTTGGGTGGACAACTTGTTCAAAATTATGCTAGTAAATACTATATGACTTCACATTTGTGAAAAACACGTTCCGGAATGTGTACCAGCATCCAAATTCTTTCCGTGATTTGTAATAAGCAGGCCAGCAATCGCTCGATCGAGCTTATCAACAGACTACAACATGTGAGGCACAAGCACCAAAACTGTTGTAGCGTCTGTCTACGAGAGACTAGAAACTACTGGTATCAGGTTCAATTTCGGTCTGACTATTTTCAATTCGAGACTTTGCATTTCAAATTGCACATCAGGTGCGCCTAAATTTGGCAATCTCCAGTGTGAGTGTGTCTGCTCAAGGGGTGAAAAAAAGAAAGATTGCGGAAGTGGCCTTCGTTAGCATGTATGGGAATTGAGCGCTTGAACAGATACTTAGGTTGAAAATAACCGTGTGGACCTACGGGAGCCGCCGGGCGAAGACTGAGAGAAAGAAGAATGTAAACATGCGCACATAAAATCAGGCCATAAGAGTAACCGGATTGTCGGCCCGAACGTCTCCGAAATATTCACGACAATACAATTGAAGCTGTCCAAGGCTGTGTCCGTCTTTCATTCTAACCACCACCTTGTCTTTCCCTCGCGTTCTTCCGTGCTCTCTAACCATCCGTACTGGTCATGTCTCACCTGGCTGTTGAATCCCATACTATCAATATCTATGGTGCAACCGAGTTCGGCTACAATCCCGACCAGAAGGCTTATTTTTCCCAGGAGGTACTGGAGGCAATGGTGGAACGGGCGGGGTAAGCGGTGGGGGCGGGGGAGAAGGAGAGGGTCCTAGGACGTCTCTGCGCTATGATATCACTGCTGAATCCTTCGTCTTTACGAACAATTTGTACGTTTGCCGCTTGCTATCTTCCCGATACCTCATATGGTCTGCTAACGCTTCAAATCCAGAGTCGGCTCCACGGTACAGCAACAAAGTGGTGAGATGGCCATGACTCCTTCTCACCAATACCGTGCCATTAATCACCGATGAACTATCTGGTAGATTTTAGCGTTGTGAAGTTAGGCGATGTGAATCTTTTGGACGAGATCGACAAGGGGACTGTGATTGAGTGCCGCCGGAATGGTCGCAGGAAGGCCGTCAAGGTCTTCGCTATGCGGAGGATCTACCGCGCACAAATTTCTGGATGTCAAGGCCCAATGACTGTGGTCGCTTATGATAATTTACATCCTGAACACGCAAGTCATCAGTTCAATTTCACATTATGACAATTGACTTATCCTCCCGATTAAGATAAGGGCTAAAGTCCAGGAAGCCCAGCGATATCGGTACGCGATCCTGCTTCGCAGCGTGTAGATTTTAATCTTGCAGGGCAGTCATCCTCTGTTGGCGCAGCTATTTGGGTTTACTCATTCAGCCGGGCTGAATGCATTGATATATCATGATGGTGAGTGGGTTCTCGTACATGAAATATCCCACTTCTCATTAATCAAGAAGATGTGATGACAATTTCGCAAATCCAAAAGATGCACAGCCAATCCAGCTTGAGTTCACACTATGTCAAACATGAGATGGTCTGCTCTTTCGAATGCCCCTAAACCTTACATTTACTTTCAATCTATCTACAGTTTCGGCAGATGGACGTGGGTCCCAATCCTGATGCTCATGGCCAAACTGACCGTCATGAAGGCTGCAGATTCGTATTGGGTGAAAACCACAGGAGCGAGCTTTTTTCTACTTCCGGGTACAGTATGGATCCGACCTTCCACCGGAAAACTATGCCTGGACATTGGAGACGGGGATGAACAGTGTATGAACTTATGGCCTGCTTTGACGGGGTTTGTGTTTGCTCCATTGCCCTCATTGAAACTCACGGAGAATGAGTTGCATAACAAACTATTGCATGCACTCAAATTCGATGAGTTTTATATCATGTTCGCACACGACACAGATCACTTCTACAATTTTCCTTCATCAGCAGAGGCCATTAAACTCCCCTCGATTTTGATTTTGAGCGACTGTGTCAACTTCAAGTCACACCAATTGTTGACAATTCCCTTCCCAAACCATTTCACACCAGACGAAATTCATATGTTGTCGTGGACTGGTTTCCGATTGAAAAATAAGGTCATGCCAACTGGATGGACAAGGTGGGCTTCAGAGTTGCATTGGACCATCTTACTCATGGAAGTAATTTGTAGGGTTAAATATCTGGACATTCCCTACGAAAACTTTGGGTTGTTGATGTCAGTCGGAGTGCATGAAAAGAAAGAGGTCATAAAGTGGTGGTTGTCTCAACACAGTTTTGTTCGCAAGCACCTGCAGAGTGTCATTGGTGGGTCCCTCAGAACATATACTGCAGGCGATCGGCTCACCGCTTGCTTCTGCCTCAGGCACCGATGTGCCATTGCATTTTATCACTAAAATTAATTTCAATTGCTACTTGGACACAGATAACTTCACTTTACGGGGAACATTCATGACGGATGCACCCTCAAAAGAGGTTTATCTCTTCCTGTTTCCGCCACAGGTCGAGATCCTTGATGGTCAATTCATCGTCACCAACCCTCTGGATGCTGAAAAGTATTATTGGGCCTTCGATCCAACGGGACTAGACCGGTTGACTGACGAAATTGCCGAGGAAATTGGCTTACCTACCCCAGAGTTTTCAATTGACTTGCGTGGATCATGCTGGGATGCTACCATTATCCATGAATTTCTTGCTGCAAAAGCATTTGATCCGGACAGTCAAGACGCCGCCATCGCAATGGGATATCCACTTGTGGATATAGAAGCCATGAAAAGATTTGCGCAAGAGGCAAGTCTCCACTCCATGATTTGATGGCATGTTTCGCTGATCACTTGGGCAGCTTACCGGCAAACACTCCATAGACTGCCAAGATGAAGAGGACGATGATGGGATATATTATTCCCTAGCCCTCTGTTAATTTGCAATATCACGCGGGGTGCAGCGGGGGAAGCGAGTGTTTACTTCCTGTAGTCCCAATCTATTATTGCTTTGAGAACAATTTAGACCTCTCACCCCACGGGACTTGAGCATATTTCGGTGTATGATCAACAACACTTCGCGCCACACTCGAGACAATTTTCTGTTGAATGCGGGGAATCCCCGGGTCTAGAAAAGTAAGAAGTTTCGATAACTCGATGAGGACGGGCTCCTTTTCATTGCAATTTTCGAGTTTCAACCTCCATCTAATTATTAAATGTTTCCTGCGACAAGGCGTTATCATTTATGATACAAGCGGCTGCTCGGCCCCTTGTATACCCTTCCTACTCAGCTCTTGAGAGAGCAAAGTTGTGTCGCGAAAGACCCAATGGAGTAGCAAGGAAGATCAATAAATAAGTGTTTAGGGACTGTAGCTGAGGGCCGGCAAGGACCTGCCGGAATAATACGTTAAAAGCAGAGTTTAAAAAGGCTTCAGACAGACACATGTAATTTTATAAAGAGAGTGGAGCGAAGAGATATATGTAATTTCCTCACCATTCGCTCGCCGTTGCTCCTTACTGGTCAGGATTTCTGCTTGGATAGGTACAGTTTTGGACGGGGCAATGGGATGTGACAGTCAATGGGACGTTCGAACATCACATCTTGTTACGTACTCCTGAACCTTAGAAAAAAATCTAGGACGTTTATATATGTTGTATCCTGATGGCTGTAAAGTTTCGAAGTGAACGGACACGGATTTCCCGTGCAATAAAATCAACTTCGCGATATCGCCCACATTTGGCCGGACTTGTGATCTTAGTCAATTTATTGCACTCTCTACAGGAAACAAGGCAAAAATATGGATCAACAGAATAAGGTAAATGATGGTTGGCAATCCCGCAGTAAACTCGTCAATGTTCTACTTGAGCCCAGTCAAGAGCATGAACATAGTTTGAGTCAAATGCAAAACCCTAACCCTAATACTTGCGTTATCTATCTCAATGAATCTTGCTCAAAGACACAGTTAGGTCCCTTGCGGAACATATAGTAAAATGGCAATCGGACATCAGTAGCGTCGCAAGAAAAAGTTCAGAAGTAAGCGTCGGAAGTCGACTACCGAAGATAAAAATGCACAGGAAAGAAACCACTGCCCAGACTTGTATGAATTCAGAATCCAACTCACCAGCTAAGATTCTCGCCGTTCATACAGACCTTGGAGGTACAGAAGTAGAGTATATTCGATGTGCATCAGCCTTCGATGAAACGACTGGACTTATCGACTTGCATCTGCAACGGCTCTAGAGGCTCCGTGGATCCACAGTTGGACGAGATAAAATATACCTTCTGACTCTAAAAGTATATTTCAAAGTTCGACCGATCGACCAAAAAATGCTCCTTGCGAGAGGACACTAGTCGTGGGTAATGAAGTTTTTCAACGTCGAGCTCGTCGCCTCTAGCGCCAATATGAACGCTCTCGCCACAACCGTCGCTCCCGCCGGGGACGTGTGCGTGTGGTCGATGGGGAAGTACGAGTCGACAAGCGTCAGGCCCTGGTTTTTGAACAACGAGGCGGTGAACAGTCCATGGTCGACAAAGGTCGCGCCGGTCGCAGCGGCGGCGTCCTGGCAGTATGTGACGAATCGGCTCGCACTAAACACGAACGTTCCGGTTTCCCAAGGGTTGTTGGGTGTGGCGGTGGAGATGATGACATTGGCACCCTTGGCCTGGAAAAGCTTGGCTGCGTTCACGAGGTACGCTTCGTATGTGAGCACGGTTTCTGTGACACCACTGTAATGGCGTTAAACACCGGGACCAAAGGGAAAATAGAGGAACGTACCCGAAGACAGTGGTGCACGTCGTCGCATACCCAGCAGCCCCAGGACTGCAATCCGTGCGCCCATTGTCGGTCGGGGTCAAACTCCCTCCGTCATTGTGTCCAAACTCGATAACAACATAGTCCCCGGCCTTGACGTTCGCAGCCATCGCCGTGAAGCGGCCCTCGCGCGTAAAGCTGCGTGCGGACCTGCCCGCGATAGCATTGTTGACGACGGTGAGGCTCTCATAGTCAGGAAGGAATTTTCCCCAGCCTTTGCGGTGGTCATATTAACATATGCTAAGGGACAGAAGGGCACTCGTCATTACCTGCAGTCCCGTCGTTGTTCCCATTCGCAGTCATCGTCGAATCACCGGCAAGGTAGACCGTCACAGCCGATGCTGCATTTGTTGCGACGAGAGCGAGGAAAAGTTGGCGGGCGAACTGGAAACGCATGGTGAGTTGATGCGAGGAGGTGGGTAGACCTCGAGAACAAGCCCGCTTTTGTAGTATTCAATTATCCGAACATCAAGCGCGCCGTGCGTAAGAGAGGGAAGCTTGAAGCCGAGAGACCTCGTTTGGATGCTCTAGATATTACATGCGCCAAACGGGACGGGCCGAACTTGATGAAGAGGAGGAAGATTTGGGTCACTGGTTGAAGTCGATTCTGGATTCAAGTTGGAATGGCTACGTGACCGTTTCAGGTGACACGACGATATCTTTGAGGCCGGTCAAAACTCGAAAGGGAGCTTCTGGGAGCGGTATGCGACAACTGCAGCGTCGTCACGGTCTCATCAGTTGTGCTCGCAAAAAGCAAGTAGTCAGGCCGCAAGGGATTGGAGATCCAATAACAAGGGAAGAAATACGGCAAAGACACGGACACCCGGGACAAGAGGAATTGAACATGAGTTGGGAAGGGTTGGCTTGGCGACGGTTCGCCGGGCCGGAGCGCATATCCCTCCGAAATTTGAACGTAGCCACGCTGGTGTGTTACCATCGAACGTAGCCCTGCCAATGCAGTGTGGGATTGTTCCCTCCTCTAGTATAGCCGCGTTAAAGACACGGTGTTTGGAATCGCAGATTACTTCGATGTGTAGTTTGCCAGCGAATCGATTACTGCAGGGGAGTAAGTAGATTTGCGGCCAGGTCACGAACGAAGGTTCGGCGGTTGTTCAGAGACTCTTGAGCAGAGATGCTGTCCAAATCCATTAAATTAGTCGATTTAGTAGTACAATATTACGGATTACAGGAAGGATTACAATTCGTCTTTCAACTCGTCCCAAGGAGGGAGGTCAAAGAACGCGGGCAGCAAGTCCCACATCCGTTGACGTCCAGCAGACATCTTCGCCTTGACACTCTGCGTGCACGCTGCACACAGATTCAAAGAATTCACGTACGAAATGGAGCAAAACGGCGCGAGCGACCCGCGCACGACGTGCCGGCGGAAGAAGGAGTATTTCTTGTGCCGGCACGAGAGCGGGTCAGCACAGCCGAGCTCCTCGGAGAGGTCTTCTGTCCATCCGAATGTGCTGCCGGAGTCCCACTGGGCGCGTAAGAGCGCCGTGCGGCCGAGACTGCACGCGCGTTGGTGAATGGGAGATAGCGTCGCGACGGTGCCGTCCCCTCGAGGAATACCGTCAAAAATGTCGGCCTGAGACAAAAGCTTGCTTAATTGCGGCAGAGTCCACACGATTCGAGCTTACCGGCATCGACCCGACAAGGGCACGATAGTAGGCGCAGGGTAATACGGAGAGCAGATTGTTTTCGCCCGCCAAGGTTATAGTGTCGTAGAGTAGGCCATGATAGTTCAGTATGCGTGTCGGTGAATAAGAGTTGCCCGTTTTAAGCGCGTCGTATCCGTTGAGGGTGGTAGGATTCTCGTAAGTGAACCGCTCCACAATTGTCTCCAGAACACCTCTGAAATCGTATTTCCGGCCTAGACGAAGATGGCTCGCCATGACGGGGAGGGGTAGGGCCCTCTGTACGAAGAAGAGTCTGAATATGATACCTTTGAGAAGCAAGACGGCCGCAAATGATAGGACTGACGGATCATAGAGCGCCATGAGCAGATTCTCCACATCTTCTGCTGAATCCGATAACTCGATAATTGGGCAGCCGTCGATACTAGGTTGATCTGGGGGCTGCGGTAGCCCTAGCATGCCTTGAAAGAAGGAGGAATGCAGCGAGAGGACACTCCAATGGACACGAAACTGCCTATTATCGGCCTGCAAGACGACGCTTCCATCGAGATGCCAGATTTTCGAGCGCGTTACTGATACGCTTTCCAGTTGGCGTTCTATGGCAGGTAGAGACATGGGCGCTCAGGTTAACAGGCATGAGAACTAGATCAGAGGTCCCACAACTGAAGAGAGTCGGCTGCTGCGCACAGCCACTTTGTCGCTTCTTACCGCAAATCTTTCTGGCGGGCTGAGGACGATTCCTCGAATTCATGCATGCGCTCGGTGCCCCTTTGTGCCAGTTCATGGTTGGCGATTAGTTTCAGATGTATTGAAGAAACTTGTACCGAAACGGACGCGAAGTTTACCAAAGCAAGGAGAGCTGGCCCCGGGGGTAAAGGCAGTTAGGACAAAAGGTCTGGATTGTGGCTTGGACTTTTGTGGAGCTGACGGGAAACTGCAAGGTTTGAGCAAGAACCATTTACGCCTTGTTCGCGGCTTTAAGCCTTCTCTCAGACTAAAGCCGTGCGGCAGACAACTCTGAATACCACCATGGCGACCGTAGACCCTTGTATTCTGGTGGAAGAGATAAACCAAGAACTTGCGCGACTTCAGGCGAAACAGCGCATCGATTCTCTGATATTCCCCTCACGCTTCCGGTCGAGATAACCTCTGAAATCTTTATACATTGTGTCCCCGAAACTCCCACCGCTCCCGGTGCGTTCTAACTGGCCGTGGTGCTGGGATACATTTGTCGCCAATGGAGAGAAATCGCCCGACTTGTGGAGCGCGTGGTCACTACTCGCCATCTATGGAAATATATCTTTTAAACGTCTCGTCGCAGTCGTACACCTCTCGGTGTCCCTCTCGCAAAACCGTCCGTTGTCTATCCGCCTGCACTGGGATCGCAAGGGCAATGGCGTCAGCAGCAAGGATGGACGCTGGTGGGAGAGAATTAGCGACTGGACCAACTTCCCTACGCCCAATTGACCAGTTTCACCGACACCCTGATCTGCGGCCTCGAATGCCTTGCCTCATCAACAGAACGCCGTTCCTGGTCGACTTCGTCTTCTACATGAGCAAGATGTACCCCATGCAGCCGGTCCTGACGTCCACCGTCCACTGTCCCGCATCTCAAGTACCTCAAGACCGCGGCAAAGTCTAGTGCTAGGCTCAGCCTCCAAACCCTCGTCATGGGCCACAACCGTCACGACACGCCCATCCCGCAGTACCTCACCTCCTCGCCTCCGCTCCAAATGCGTTTTGCGGCAATTCGCCTGCCACGCCGCGCCGTCGAGTGACTGACCCTGCCCCTTCTCACGACGCTGTTGCCCGACGCGATGGCGAAGCGGCCTATGCCCTTCCGATTAGAGTGTCCTGCGAACCTAATGAGGGGGAGGTCCAACTCGGAGTTGGTGGAGGATGGAATGGGTAGTTATGTCGGCAGTCAAGAAAGGTCTTGGATATGACGGAGTGCATACATGTACAGGAAGGTGTGGTCACTAGAATTCAGGCAGATTACAGTAGCCCTCTACTTATTTGCGGTCTCGAAAACAGTCCAGGTTCAAGCTCGCAGATGATGTGGTATTATGGCGTCCACTCCAAGCCATCTCTAGTCAGTGTGTACAACAAGATATAAATCCCCGTGTATCGTACTACTCCCCAAACTCCCAACTATAACACTCCTGCACCCGTGTGAGCACAAAATAATCAAAAGGACCCAGAAAACAAACGCACCACACAATCTTCCTCCTCGAGCGCCTCTGGCACCTCGCGCCCCACCTCCGCTGCAGGCGGCCAGGTAACATTGAGCACCTTCTCGATAACGCCCACGATCCCGTGCGTGCGCACATCGACGCCCCACGAGAGATTCGACACGGTGTCGTACACGATGCTCTTGCCGAGGTGACATCTATGTTGCGCCGCGCCCTTCGTCAGCTGTGCGGAACGAAACGAAAAAAGGAGAGAGACGAACCGGGACTCCATGGCGTACCCGGCGAGCGCGCAGGACGACAGCACGCCGTTGCAGGTGCCCATCGCGATGGGTCGGCGGTGTGGTAGACGTGCGTGATGTGCAGCGTCGAGGGCTGCGGGCGCGCGTCAGTCAGATTGACGTCTTTGGGAGGACACATACCGGAGAAGGCAGGTGCAGACGGCCCGCGGCCATCTTCTCGCCCGGCGACTCGAACGCGACGACGGGAGAGCCAAACGTCGCACCCAGCAGCGACGCGAGCGCGCCGCCCAGGCTGTGGCCGATAATCCATATGTCCGACTCGGGGTACATATACGTGAGGTTGTTGTAGAGATTCGTGCCGATGGGATAGAACAGGCTGTCGTCGATGAGCGCCTCCTCGACGCAATCGGCGCCGCACTTCCAGCCGCCGCGGTAGCACCCGCAGACGGTCGACCACGTCCAGTCGACGCGCGCGCAGCAGCAGCTGAACAGCAGGTTGTCGTTCAGCTTGTCTTCTTGACGGTCGGGCCCCCGCCGCCGAGCAAGCCAGCTGATGTGCCCTTGAGAGCGAGGACCACTGTTTCGTTGTTTGGGGTTGCAAAGACGTGCCCGCGGAAGCCGTCGGAGTCGGGCTCCCAGCCAAAGGGATATGACTGCAGGAATAGATGAGTGAATGAGGATAAGAACGATAGTCTCCCAGAGGCAGAGTAGATCAATCCAATTCAAAATATTCCGTCAGATATGGGACACGGACGGCATCCCGAGCTTGCCTCGATTCTGCCTTTCGGAGACAAGGAAATAGCACTTACAACAGTCCAATTCGCCCCGAGCTCATACCACTGCGTATCGTCCGGGTCCACATACGCATTACTCGACATCTTCGCGAGCCTGTCGTCCAACGCAATCAGCTAGCTATCCAGTCGCTCAAAGCATCCAAAGGGCACTTGCTCGAGCAGCGTCGTCCTATCCTCGACATCCGGCGCGACCACCTCGTCCTCCTCCCACGGGAAGTCCATGAGCAGACTCTGCCCGAAGCGCAGCGACTGCGCGCGCGCCTGGGCGTGCAGCGCGAACGAGGCGGCCTCCAGGACTTTATCGTGCGCGTCTGGACCGTGTGCGCACTGTCTGCGAGGATTCCGGCTCGCTGAGGGACGTTGGCAAAGACGACATGCGCTTCCGAGGATATTGCGTGTAGATGACGCAGTTCAAAGCTCAGCACTGGTGGGGACGGCGCCGGGAGGGTCTCGACGTCGGGCGAGTCAGTAAATAGCGAGAGCAGCGAGACTAGCAGAGTGGTCAAAGCGGCCGGGAGCATCACAAGCAGGCATAACAGAAAGAAAGGGAAGCAGTGATGGAGCGCAAGAGGACTGATGCGGAGCCGAACAAGCGGGAAAAAGCAAAATCTAATGGCGGGTCTACGATAATCTACATGCTGCAAAATATGTACTTGTACACGACGATGAAATGCGGTCTAGCGAAGACGAGAGGATACGATAAATATACCAATTACTGTATGAGTTTTGTAGGGTATTCTTGATGCTCGAGAGATCAAAAGTTGAGCGCCTCCATCGCAAGCCCCAGCGGGTCCGTGGATGGGAGGTTGCCGGTGAGGAGGGCAGACTGCCCAGTGCCCGCGGTACTGCCGAAGAACACCTCGGGGGAGGTGCACGTCGAGACGGCGCGCCGCATGTGGGTGGTGAGGAAGGAGAGCCCGACTTGGTACGCCGCTGGAGAGGAATCAGAATTAGGACCGAGGAAAGACGGTAGGACCTACAATTCATCCATCCGAAGCCCTCTCGGGGAACCATCTTGAAGTCGATGCCCTGGTTCCCGTACTCCGCGTCGACGAGGTGAGAGAGCTTGACAGCATCAAACTGCAATGGAGGTTAGACAAGCGGCTTCCGACCTAGAGCGAAAGGACCTTTTCCGGGACGACGCCGTTAAAGTCGACAAACGCCGTTGTCATCCTGTAAGCATGGTTAGAGACATGAGATCGGAAAGGAGAAGCACACGAACATGTAGAGGAACCGGTACGCCAGTCGCTGGGCCTCCTCGAGGTATCCATATCGTTCCAGCCCAACCCAGGTCATAATCTGGTGCGGCGGCCTACGCATCGGTCAGTACAACGCTAGAAACATTTAGTAAAGAGAGCAAACCATGCGTATCTATAAAAAGATGAGAAACGCCGCGAAATCAGTGGAGAAAGACGCACGGATAGTCCCACTGCCGATTCGGCCTGTCGAGCGAGATCTTCCCGCGCGACTCCTCCGTCCCAGAGACCACCCCACCCAGCACCTCAAACTTCTTGAGCGACTTGGTCCTACACGTCCGGAATACGTTAGAATGGAAGATGAAAGGAAAGAAGAGACGCGACGCACACAAGCTGCCACGCCTGCTCCTCACTCGCGCACCCCGCCCAAAGCGCCCAGAACGCCGTGACACTCTCGTACAATATCTGCGCCTCCTTCTCCGTATCATAATCAAAGTACAGATTCTTGCTCTCGTTCCACAGATACTTGTCAATGATCCCCTTCCGCCACTCCGCGCGCACGAACCACTCCTCGCTCGTCTGCGCGCGCGCCTTGCTCCGCTCGCGCGTACTCGCGGGGCGCGCATACGACTCTACCGACGGCGGGAACGGCGCGAGCGCAAAGTCCTCCTCCAGCTCCAGCTCGTCGTCAAACACCTCCCGGATCGCCGTCCCGATGTCCATCTCGTACTTGTACAGCAGCGCCTGCAGGTCGATCGTCCCCAGGTTCGCGCACCGCTTCTCGAAGCGGTACGTTGTGTCGTGCCCGCTCTCCCGCACCGCGCGGTCGTGCAGGAAGTACTCGTCTAGGGCGGGCTCCTTGAGGATCCCGGCGTTGTACTTCTCGCTGAACTCGAGGACGGAGAGCCCGTGCTTGAGCGCGAACGGCTCGAGGATGTGCGTGAAGTGCGTCGCCTCTGTCTCGGGGGGAATGCCCAGCCCGTCGGGGCGATAGCGCGAAAGGCCCGTCTTGGGATCCATGCGCGGCTCCGCAACCCAGATGGTGTGGTATTCCTTGATCGCTGCTTGAATGGCGCGCTTGAGCCACGCGCGGTTCGCGGCCAGATCCGAGCGGTCGAGCTGGTTGTAGATTTGCAGCGCCATGTCGGTGAGGAAGGGCGGCTGGGTGCGGCAGAGGTAGTACGAGCGCGACCCGTTGAGAATCTTGCCATAATGCTTGATCTCAAAGATGAAGTGGTCGACCATGCCCTGCGCCATCGACACCTGACCGTCGACTAGCAAACCGAGCGTGATGAAGTACGAGTCCCAGTTGTAGAGCTACCGGAGGTCCGTCAGTGATAAGGTATCATACGGCCGGTGGCGCGTACCTCGTTGAACCGTGCGCCCGGAACAATGAACGGAATACCCTTTAACGTGCCGTCCACCTCCTTCATCGCCAGTGCCAGAATACCCGGCTTCGAGTTCAAGCTCTTCACAAAAGCCGGGTCGTCCGGATGTTCAGGCAATACCTGCACATCGAGATTCATATGGGGCTTCTCCTTGGCGACCTGCCTGTAATATTCCGCCATAGCCGGCTCCCCGTGGGGGACATAGATGCGGGGGTTAACCCGACCAGTGCGGTTTTTGGGATCCGCGGTAATGATCTCGAGTCCGTCGCCGTCGATCCGCCGCGTGAGCGAGTGCCAGAACGAGTTCTTGATCATCCGGGAGAGACGGTCCACAGGGTTCTCCGTGAGCCGGGCCTCGTCGAGCACGATACGTTTCCGATTGTGGTCTCGGGCGAGAGCGAGCTCTTGTAGCAGGTTCGATAGCATGTACGTGCCACGAATATCAAAGGTCTTGAACCCGTTGCTAGTCGCGGTCCCTAGCGCCATCATCTTCGGTCCTGCGTCCGTGACGCTGATCTGGAAGTCACCGTCGGTGTCTTCTTGCTCGAGGACGACGCGAATGGTCTCCTCGACGTCTATGAGGAAACGACGAGGTGCAGTGGACTTTTCGTCGTGCGACATGCGACGCTTGCGAAGATGTGAGTCTTCCTGGAAAGCGGGGGCCTTCTTGGGGTTGTATCCATGAAGATGGGACTGTAAGGAGGACATTGTAACCTTAGAATGCGAAGGCAAGCCAAAAAGAATACGACGAACATGACTGTATGTGCGAGACCGCGTATACGACTCGCCTCCACCATAGTAGGTGGCAGCGTCGACGTGGACGGTGACTAGGGTTTCATCGTCAATAAATGTGACGCCAGAGGGATGGTTGAGAGCCGGCGCCATCGTTGGGGATGAGCTGGCGTGGTGGTAAGTTGAAAGGAATTATTTGGGGCACCTGATCGGGCTTCCGGGAAAATTGACGCCCTCCGGATCCGTGCCGACAGCCGAACTGTGCCTCTGTCTTGCCTCTGTCCGTCAACACTGAATGAAGGACCTGGCCCTGGATCTAATAAATGTATTCCTTTATTACTCTGGCTCCTGTTGCTTTGCTTTGCTTTGCGAAACTCACAAAAATCCTACACTCTCTGGCTTGTCTGAATCTCTACGCTCTAAGATTCCGACTCTCTCTCCACTAAAGACGGACGTATAACCCGTTCCTCGTTATATCTGGCATTTGCTGTAAAATTCTGGCTGCATTTAGGTCCTGATTCAGCTAATCTCCGCTGCAGCGGCGCTGCTGTGCTATAATTGTGAACGATCCATAATGCCGATGGGCACAAGACGGCATGCACGTTTGAAGTAAAGTCTCAGAGCGGATTACGACCCTGGGTGGCCCAAACAGCGTCTGCCCGGCATTGGCGTTGGCAAAAATGTGGGTCAACATTGGGTCAACATTCGAGCTGTAGGATTAGACCGCGCATCGCCGTTGATGATTCAGCCTCGCTCCCAACTCGCTCCACTGTGGAACTGTGGATCCATGGAACCAATAGAGCCGTTGGAGACCCTAGTGGATAAGTCCGATGGTTCGACCGTTTTGGGTCTTCGGCCAGTAAGAGACAACTCCACTCACCTCTCTACCTCCGAGGCCATTTTCAGCGTCGAGAATCGAGTTAGATCCGCAATCCCTCTTCTACATCCCTTGGGTCGCAAGCAAGCTCAAGAATCTGAGAAACCGTTTCTTGTGCATTTTTATTTGATATTCTTGATCTGTGAAGACGACGACAGCTGACAATGCATTCAAATATATTTGAATACGGTAAAGTATGGGTTGGCCGCCTGCGGACCTCAACGGCGCCAGTTGGATCATCAAATCCCACACCCGGCACAGCTGAAAATCGAGTCTGATTTGTTCTGATGTCCTTCCAGTCTACATTCTACGAAAGGCGCGGCGCGCGGGCCAGGCAGCGAGTGGTTTCGGTTGAGGAGCTGATGGGGAGGAATCCCACCAGCAAACAAAGCCTCCAACCGCTACGATATATTTGCGCTGAGCGGGCTACTACACTGTAGGGTGAAATCTGGAACCGCTGACTGATGGTCGTACGCCACGGTCTACACTCTATTTTTTACTGGCTCTGCAATTCCTCTGCACTTCCTTCCATCAGAACACTGGGCTATGTACTTGACCTTCTCGGGCTGCATCGTATCGGCGGCTATACCTGGAACTTAGGTTGATACGGATGCCAAAGCTGACTAAAAACCTTGTGCTTTACATCCAGGATCTTTCTCGGTACTGGAATTCAAAATTGGAAAGCGTATCTCATTCCCTTTGCTTCCCAGCACTGCACTGCCTATTTGGGCATGGGCCTCGTTCAATGTTTCTCAACGGGAGACGCCAGGAATTTTCCATTTTACAGCTGTTGGACAGCTGTATGGGCAGTGAATGTCACCTCCCGCGTCTTCTTCCATGCTGTATACACAGCCCTTCCTTTCGGTCACCTTATAACGCTCCTTGTCCTCCCAAAGCCACAAGGCCACCATGGTGTTTCCCTTCCCCTCACAGGCGAAGCGGAAGCCTCCCTTCCTGGGTGGCAAGCCAAAGCTACTCCCTCCTCGCACTTCGCATACTCTCCCTGACGTCCTCTGGACGTCCATGCTTGCACTACGAGACTCTGCCGACGCATTTCCTCCGCTGAAGAGCGCCGTTGGCGGTGTGATCGCACTCTGCGAGATCGCAGAGGTTGGTGTTTTCTTTCGATCTTGACAAATATCCCTTAATAATATTTACCTAGCGCGCAAAACACTCCAGGTCTGACGCCCGTGCAATCGCCTTCCGGACGAAAGAGATCTTGGATGTCATCGCCGACGCCGTGCCCGATTGCTCAGCGATCCCCCCGCCGATGTTGTGCAGCATCGAGAAATTCACAGTGTAAGATGATTCATCGCCTCAATATGCAGGGGCTCATTTTGCGAATAGTCTTCTCGACGAAATCGAGTGCTCTATGGAGGCGATCACACTGACTGGCCGCATCTCGCGTGTCGTGCACCTCAATCGCAACGAGCGCGCGCTGCAGGACATCAAGTCCCGGCTCGACGACGCGTATCGAGACTTTCTGGTTCGTCATTATTTACATCATTGCCATGGCTCTGCATTTATATACAACCCAGGCTGCCTCGGCTCTCCGACTTGAATTTCAGCAGACTCAACTCGCGATCCAGCAGACGCAATTCGCGATCCAGCAAATGCACCTCGCGACGCAGCAAGCTCAAACTCACCTTGACGTCAAGACGGTCTCCTCTGACACTGTGCGTGTCCCTTAGTTTTCCAAAACGCACGCGGGAGCTGACTTTGCATACGCAGACACGTCTCTTGTTTTACGCTCAACTCACCGCTTTTTTTGGCCGGCCCCTGATGCTTCCATACAAGTTGCAATGATACCCACTCCGCCCTGATACCCAATGAACCCATGCTCGCGGGTCAGCGAGCCAGGGGACCCATCCGGCCTATCCTATCCACCTACTGCAGAACTCTCGTATGGGGCAACTCACCACCTGCGGCATCCGCGCAGCCGCGGATGCCGCTGTTGGGACAGCTGTTGGGACCCAGTAACGACGAGATGAATGCTGATGAATGGGACTCGCGTCAATGGGACTCGGCTAAGCTCGCTTAGATGGACTGATTGATGGGATTCGTGGGATTGCAAAACTATATAATGTCATCTGATATAAGTACGCTTCTGTCAGGACCTGATTATCCCTTTGGACGCCTGGGCCGGTGTCGGCCAAAAAATTGAGATTTTGGCTCGGAAACCTAGGTTCTGGTCGGCCAAAATTTGGCTCCCGGCGCCCCAAATCCTAGGTCCAGTTCGGCCAAAAAGATGGTGATACCGACTGGTCAGTCAGAATTTTGGAGGCAAAGACGTCCTCGGTCTCTGTTGCCATATCATTTTCTACAAATCATTTCTACGCGGCTGTCCACTGCAAGTCTCCAGAGACGTCTCTGGAGAATTGATTTTGATGTCGAACAGAAGCCGATCATCAGTTATACCCCAAAAGGATGTAAGGCCGAGGTAGAGATATTGATTTTTCTGGATGCTAGAAGGCCTTAGGAACCCTCCCAGGACCATCTCCCAGCTTTGGGAGTGATGGGAGCTATCCTGGTAAAGACTGGACATGAAGGCCATGTCCAGGACAGAAGAGGACCCCTGATTATCCCTTTGGAGGCCAGGTCCCGAAAATCTCGAATCCCCCAATTTTTGGCCGACAGGTTTCGTCGAAATTTTGCTGATATTTGGCTGACACGGAACTGGCCGAGGCCAATTTTTTCTCCCCAACTCTGTTTTTTGCAGCATTAGTGACCGATCTGAGGAACTGTGGCACCAAAATAGCCCACTTAAGTGTGTCTTTGCGAGGACGTCGAATCCGTTGGGATCAAATTCTCCAGAGACGTCTCTGGAGACTTCACTGCAGTGGACAGCCGCGTAGAAATGATTTGACGGGCGGGTAGAAAATGATTCTACGCGATTCTCTGAGAGACGTCTCTGACCCAGCCGATTCGACCTTCTGAGAATTATGGGAAGTAGCACCTCGGAACATAATTTCTAGGGACTAATGTATGTTCTTACAGCCCCTTCTATGTGACTTGGAGACCAGCGAGTGACGTCTGTAATACGATTTTTCTGACATTTCCAAAATAGCAAGTGTTCCAAATGTCTCGTAAAGGATGGGTCCACCATTCAAGTTGTGCACAACTCTGACCGTTTATCTTGGTTTTACGGAAAGTGTGGTTGTACCTGGGCAGCAGCATATGGAAATATGGACTGATGGTTATTTTTCCGGCATAGTACACCAAAAATCTAGCCCAACGAGGACCGGGATGAAATGATCTGACCCAGCGGTTGTTGAGATCCATAAAGACTGGACATAAAGTCTGTGTAGAGCAAACCAGAAAGAATTGCTCGGGAGACCAGATTTTGATACCGGCCGGGCACAATTTCTATTCCAGGAGAGCCAGATATTGTGCTATATTTCTTTGTCAATATTTCAGAAGTATGGAAAGGGGTGACCTGGTGATTATTATGGCCAGCACGCGGATTCTAACCACCGTTGGCCCAATTGGGCAATTATCCTTGATCTCACGGAAAGTGTGCTTGCACCTGGGCAGCAGATGAAAATAAACTAAGTAGCCCGCTGCGCGGCAAAGCCTGCTATATCACTTCCTCAATTGTATTATCAATCCGATGCTCCATGTTCTCGCATGTCAACTACAGTATTCAGACGCCTAACGTATCCTATCAGCAACTTCTGCCTTCAAGCGATAAATCTGGGGCGGGCCATGAAAACGACGCCTTGAGAACTGCAGCCACATACCCTGTCATAGACATTTTGCAGGCCACATCTCATGATCCCCTGTATATTTTTGCACAATTCAAAGTGTGGGATGGTAGAGAACCTTCTGAACTACAATCTGACAACTTTGGCTTGTGCTCAAAAAAATCGTAGCTCGAGTTGAAAAAATCAGTTTTCTGGTTTTTTCAGTATTCGGCCCCGAGTGATGGCACATCAATATATTTTGATCTCACTAGTAGTACAGAACGATCTGTAGGATCCTTCTCCGTGATCCTACATTTTGTTTGACCCAAAAATGACATCTCAATGCCGAGATATGGTCCAAAAACCGATCGGTCAATCATTTTGGTAAGTTAGTGTATACAACTAGAAAATCTCAGTCCAAAAGCTCCAACGTCCAGGTCTGCTTCGCACGCCCGTCGAACGCTTCATACGTGACCTAACTACCAATGAGCATCCAGGCAGAGGCAGGCATCAATTCACCCACAATCTACTCTACTCACCGGAGTAATCGTGCTCGATTCAGACACAGGCCACGCCGTCAGCGCGAACCCGTATACCGCATCCTGTATTCTGAACCAAATAATAATAAATTTAAACTCGTCGTCAACCAGGCCAAAAGGAAATCTCACACTGCGGTGTTGCCGGAGGTACAGGTGATGGTAAACGCCAGGGCCTGCGCCGTATGAATCGCAGCCTGCGAGAACTGGCGGAGCTCAGCGGGCACCCCGGACCCGGCGAACGACAGCGACAGCTGCTCATCGTCGATTCCGTTGACGATGGTGTACGTCCCCGGAGTGGACGGCTGGGCGACAAAGACCCACTGCGTTCCAGGAAAAAATTAACGCTTAATGATTTATAACTGCGAGTCGTTTGTGAATGCCACACTTACCTCTTGATTGAGCCCCGCTGCCCAGAACTGCCCGATTACTGGGTTATTGGCGACCGTGCCGAAGAAAGAGTCGTCTAGGACGTGGCCCTGGAAGTCGACCAGATTCGTGAGCCCGGTGGGAATGCAGGCCATGGTGTTGTTTACGCGAGTGCAGATATCGCTTGAGGCAGGGCGTACTTATATATTTTTCAGACTTCGTGAAGTTGTGCTAGCGTATTTGTTGACAGCGCAGAAAGCACGAGTCCAAGTCAAAGCTTAGGCACACGCGAATTCAGACACTGGGCGTCGGCGCTCTGTCCTGAGGCGGGATTTATTGAGTATAATGAGATGCATATCATCCACCAAGTTCCAATCTGAGCTCGAGTCGATTGGAGTAATTTGTAAATGGTTTGGGGACTCCGGGAGCACGTAACGAGATAAATTTGACGGGCTTTTCGACAGGATTGTCGCTTCAAGGGATTTCAAGATCCTGAGACCGATTTCAATCAATCGACATGGGGGTTGAAAAGAGAAAAGCACTTCAACAGTACCAATTTGATCCCATCAAGTTCAAAACACTCCATAATAACGCGTCCTTGCCATATGCACCCATGATCATCTCGGTTAACTTCCCAGTTCCCTCAACGTCTACGCCAAAGCTCCCGCCCGCGCTCGCGAAGATCGCGCACCACGAGCTTGTTCTGGTCGAACTACAAGGCGAGCTAGAGGTCGAATGCACCAGCGACAGCGAGCGCGACGGACAGCTTGTGGGTCGGCTGTGCATCGACGACGCTGCCGTGCGTCATTTTTCTTTCTCTCTTCCTCGTGAATCCAACCGCGCTGACGCGTAATCCGCAGAAAAAACCGACGCTCATGATCGGGCACCACCTGCTGGAGGGCAAGGTCGCGCAGCTGCCCAAACCGCTTGCGGTGCTACAGCGCGTTCCGAGCGTCGATCAGGACGCCATGGAATTAGACTTTGACCCAGACGAATCACAAACAGGGGAGGTTTCGACGGTGTCGTGGGACGCGATCGCTGTGGTCAAGCGCAAGATTGTGTTTTCGAAGCGGCCAATGCCCATCGTTGGGCGGCCGTCGGCGTAGCGAGATGAAATGGATAAATCCACTCAAGGCTCATGAATGCAACCCACTAGTATAGACCGGTTGGTACCTTGTCGTTTCGTACTTGTCGCCGCTGAAACTAATGTGAGTATCAGGATTCGCTCTGCGTTCATATCTGTCCATACCGGTCCCCGAAAATTCTGAAAGTATTTGGACTCGTGGAATGAATGTATATTAGCTGAAATATCGGTGCCGATGGAGAGAGCCAAAAAGCGATCACTGGCATGGTACACGACGATATATACTGTAACTTCTCTCGGGCTCTGATTTGCGAACGCATATCAATTTTACTCTCTGCTCGTGCTGGCCGTCGCATCTAGGATAGAATTCCAAGAACATGAAGTTTTATTTTTTGAGTCCATGAAAATGATCACAATGAGGTAATCGCGAACACGTTGCGCGCGTTTCGGCAGGTCACTGTGACCTTCGGCCTGAGCGCGTCCACAACCATGGCTTCCGATGGGCTCGACTCCGGCTCCCGAAATTTACCTCGAACCGGTGGAAGGAAACGAAGACCACAACGCTCCTGCGACATGTGTCGTCAACGAAAGGGTCAGTCAGCTCTTGCTGTTGGCCTTGAACTCGATTAACTGATTTTGCACAGTTCGATGTGAGACGCACCACTTTACGGGGGGATACATTAATCTCCATCTAGGCGATGGCCCCAATATGCCCGACCGATGTTGCTCAAATTGTCTAGCTTTTGGTTCAGTCTGCACTTATTTGGACCCTCCTAGGACCCGTGGTCGAAAAGAAATGTGAGTGTCCCGAAACATTCCCGAAAGTCCGCTGCCATATCTTTGGTTTTCATAAGAACGGTTGAAGAATTGAAGAAGGAAATTGCTTCCTTGAAAGCAAAACTAAAATCTCTGTCTCTTTGTTCCCTCTGTGCCCAGCCATTGCAATTCCAGCGTCAAGGAAATGATCCCAGCAAGAGTCACCCTCCAGAGAGTGGTACATCATCCAGAGAACCCCCTGACGAGGAGGACTTTGAGGACTCGGACCTTGCCCGTCGTTTCATTCAGGTTGATTTGGAATCCACGGAACCTGACTGCCTCGATGCGGGCAGTAGTTTTGCGCGCACGCTCGCCAACAGCGCTATCGAGGTGGGCACCGTCGGCTCTCGCGAGATACTTATGCGCTTTGTAACTCACCCTGCTGGTAGATGAAAGAACAGTACCTAGGACAACCAGTGATAATTCACTTACGGCGCCCATTATTTTGGGACATATTGCCGGCGAGTTCTTGTAGTGTATGACAAACCTTCCCTGATGGAGTATGTTTTTCTAGTGGGAGAAAGCTGCATACGACACACGGCCGGATTACGTCTATCCCTCTAGCGAGTTAATAATTTCTCTCCTCGGTCTCTACTTCGCCAATGTACACCCAACAATCCCTATTCTGCATCGCCCTTCATTTGAGCGGTCTGTGGCAGAGGCTTCCACCTGACGGACATGGAGTTCGGAGGGACGTTGCTTTCGGTCTTGGCTCTCGCCTCGCGGGCAAGCTCCCCTCCTTCTCTTTCTTTTCCACTGACAACTATCATTCTCAGTACTCGGACGATCCCCACGTTTTTGTTGACGACGATCCGTCACTTTTGCTTTCGGCCGGCTGGAAGTTTGCTACTCAAGTGCGAATTCTACAATTAGTTGAACCCACAATATACGAGGTTCAAATGTATTGTGTACGGTCGCAGTCTTGCTGTGATCATGACATGATCCTTATTGGGTTTATTTCCAGTTGCTCGCGCTTTTTATGCTTGGAACATCTGTACCGCGAATTGCTTGGTTGTACATCGTACGCCAGCCCAGCAATTTCGCAGAAAATGATGTAATGTCACACAGGGACTCGGTCTTCGTTTTCTCCAACAACGCGGTTCTCACCGACGAAATCGCGAGGGCTACAAATTGGACGCTGAAGATGAGCTATGGAAGCGAGCATTCTGGTATGGCCGAGTCTTGATGATCAGCGTCTAATTGTCTCACCTGAACTACTCTCTAGGTCGCTCGTTGCGCTGGAGCGAATTTGTTGCCTCCTTCTCGGACGACCAATGAGTCTGCACGCCGAGGAGTAGGAGTTTTTTTCCTCTGAGCTTTGTCTTGCTCGTACTGACTGCCATTAGGTATGATGTTGAGCTTCCCATTTGAAGTCGATGATGAATATTGGGATTCTGGATTCACCAGCCGCCAGGAAAACCCTCCCAGCTTTCGTTCTTCGCCTGCCACATACGGCTTTGCGAGGTAGTCATACAACCCATACCCAAGTACGTGTTCTGATGTTGTGGTGCAGATCTTGGGAGATGTATTGCGCCGACTGTACGGCTCGAAAAAATCAAAGATCCGAATGGGTTGGGACGGCCCCGATTGGGAGCAGCGCGCCGTTTCTGAGCTCGACTCGGCCATGAATGACTTTGTGGATACGGTACCACTTCATCGTACGTCACTAGTATATTTCCACATGTCTCTGGGGTTCAACTTTCCATACAGTGCGGTGGGATCCTGAGAACCCGCCCCAGGGCACATTCTTCGACCAATCCGCCATACTCCATATAACCTACAACCAGATTCTTCTAGCGGTTAGAAGGTTATTTGTTACTCAGTGGACCCTACTGAGGTCTTTATTAGATACACCGGCCATATATTCAAAGGCCAACTGCATTAGGTGCCCCGTCACTCTCTATCTGCGCTGGGGCAGCGCGCGCTATCCTTCGTACAACACATATTTGGATCTGCAAACTCCAACGGGTACCTCTACCCCATATCATCGTATGTTACTTACTTGGTTAAAGTTTAACTGGCCTCTGACTTGAAATAGAACCCTGTGTTCGTCTCGGGACTCACCCTCGTTCTATATATGATGGCGACAAAACGTGCTGGTCTGTCGGTGGAGAAGAACCAGGATTTTGTTCATGTTACGACGGCTCTGGAGATTCTCAAGTTCGCTGAATCCAGGTAAGTCTTTACTTGCTGCCATACTGCTCGATGCAGATCCACAGGTTGCAACCGGTGGGCCGCCTATGGGAACTGCTCCGAGAACTAATGCGGTCTCTCGACGGTCCTTTGCCTCTGAAAGGCCTGACAAATAAAGTCCTTAATTCTGTGGACGCTGGTACATCGAAAATCACAACTCCAGAATCTATTTCCTCGAAGCCCGAAAAAATTCCAGGGTCTTCTCTGCCTGGCGAACCTGCTCGGTTGGATGAATATAACCCACAACTTGGACAGTCGTTCGACTCCACACTTTCCTCTGATAGATCACCCAAGTTCAAGCCAGGAATGTCGATCGAACAGTTGCTTGCAGACTCCGCGAACACTATGGATAGCATTCTCGATGATGACCTCATGTCCATGTGGATGGCTGCTCCAACTGATATGGCGTCAGTCCAATGTTGTGTTCACCCACTCAGGTTAACCGAATTAATTGTAACTAGGAATCTCGGCAACTGGAACGCATATATCGAAAGTATGAATTTCAGCAGTGGCGCGGAGGTGAACTGGTCCAACAACTTCGAAGCACAACAGCAGTAGCGAGTCTTAACAAACATGCTTTACCTTTTGTCAGCTCGCCGCGATGGCTTTCTCCCTAATCTTTTGAAGCTCTTTATCAGATTCCCGGACCATAGACGCGGCGTATCCAGTAGTCCCTGCACTTGCTGTCACCTAATTTCTTTTTCTGAGGCGTAAATATCCCGAGGTGCCCGAGTCGTATTTAAATGGACCCGACAACCCTTTGTAATATTTATTGTCCGGCTTTGGTGTCCGTCTAAGCCTCCACCTGAAATTAGATTAGGACGGGAACGGAGGCGGCACAAAAATTGTTTGTTTGGGATCATTGATCTGCAGAAGGTAGTGAATTACTCCGGACTAACTCTTCATGCAAGACTTTCGCTCCTTCAACCCCACTAAGCCGAAGCACTGGCAGTATGTGGTAAATTTACCTTGTCAAAATTTCGGTTTCTAAATTTTGTTGTCGAAGCACTGAGCGGATCACGCAAGCTAGCGCATTAGAAGGACTCTGACCGTCACTCTGCTGCAGGATTGGACGAGTTGTTGAGCGTACACGTGTTCGTGATCGTGATCGTAGGATCGTGGGAAAGATCGCGCGCAAGCTGAACCGAAAAATCTCTTGTGACCGACTGCCACATCCTGTTTGCCCGGCCTGTGCCCAACTTATCTGTTTTTCTCTACAGGCGAACGACCGGAGTCTTATATACCTTTTGACGCGGTCGACGTCCGAGAAGCGACCTGATGCTAGTGCGTGTCGCGAGCTATAGCTAACGAGTGGCTAACGCGACGACTGTTAGGGTGAAGCAAACAATCCCCAACGTATCTGGATGCTTCAAGCTCAGCTCCTATCACCTAATATCGCTATTATCTAACCTGCCGGACAGAGCTACACCCTGCATCCCGGGCCAATTCCTTCCGCGCACGGTCTGTTTCGCAAACTCCCTATTTTCGCCTGACAGACGCATTTTTCCAGGCCCGCGAGTCTTGGTCCTAGGACGGCGGCCGCCCAACTGATGATTCTTGGCTCTGTCTTCGCTTTCCAAACTCTTACATGCGCGGCTATCCAACTATGCGAGCTATGTCTCACCGATGGCTTCTTTCATAACATCCTCGAGCGCAGGCACGATGGTCTGTTCCCATCCTTCGGCGGGATCAGTCACCACCTTCGATTGTCCAGGCCCAGAAGTCTCGACTATATTTTCCGCCACTCAAACGCCGTCGCTGTTTCCGCCAAGGTGTCGTCAGCATTGCCCTTTTAGGTAGGCAGGGCTTTCCGAGTGTGCGAATTGTCTCACTGGCGGCTTCTTGCATGATACATATCATCCTCTCGCGCGGATACGAAAGAGTCTATTCGTGATCGTGGACTCCTGGCGGGCTGATCTCGGCCACATTGAAGTCTGACATGTCCATGCCGCTTTGAAAAGAAGCTCTTGTCTATGGACACTCCCGCTTGGCACCTCCCTCCCGCTGTGCGACACATATGTACCGACTCGGAAGCGGAACATCGTTGTGCGACGCCTACACATGGATGCGGAACGTCGCTCTGCGACACCTACATATGGACGTCCGAATGCGTATGTCGCCCGCCACGGCCAACAGCCTATGCTATTTCTATATTTGTACTGGGTCCAAGCGGACGGTAATTCCGTTCTGACGCCTAAATTGGGCCATTGGATAGCATCGATATGTAACAGCTTCTCTGCTGCGGGTTCCCACCTTCGCGAAGATCTTCATAGGACGCTGCAATGGACGTCGGTGCAGTCTTGCTCTAGCTCGCCCCACGCGTCGATCTGCTCTACCTCGCTCCCTGCGCCGATTGTGCGAGCGGACGGCCACTGTTTGAAGACCAGGCATCGATCTGGGGTACAAGCTTAGACCTACTGAGGTCTCGGTAACCTAGAGGTCGCCGCTTGCTGTCTGTCACTCCGCTTCCGAGCCTGCGTTCGAGCTGGATATCTCCGATACCCGCCAATGATTCCATTCAAGGCTGTCTGTTTTTATGCACGTCTGTGCTTCCTGGGATCTGGTCTCTCGCCGCCGCCTAACCCTACTGCCCCTGTATGCATTCGACGATGGACGTATTGGGTCGCGTCAGCTGAGCTATCAATTATGACCGTGGAAGCTGCTGACCGCTCCCAGCCGGAATCGAGATCCAAAATTGAATTGGAATTCAATGTTTGGAGGATAAGAAGCACCGCATTTTAGATCCTGACTGTCAGCTGTCCTGCTGAATGCTAAACCTTGACAAACCGCACTTTCCTCAGCATCTTATCTTTTGCCTTGTGAGCCCATATGGGCTTGGACGGAGTTTTTTTGTTGGGAATTTCGGACCATTGAAGGTCAGTCTATCGGTGGTATGCTTCGGGGAATAATAGCCAACAGCTGGCCAGTTATACACGTCCATTGCAGTCACACGAGCCTGGAAACTGACTGGAATCGCATATCCTTGCCGTAACGCGTCATGGATCATCATTGACATCAATGCGGCCGCATTTCAAAAGATAGCATTTCTGCCCTATTTTGGGTCCTTCACAGCGACTCGATGCCGATTCTAGCTCAAACAAATTTGGAATCATCCAGTTCAGTGGATCGCTTCGTTCGGCAAGATAGCGAGGGATAAAGTTACAAAGTAGGTCATCAACACGTGTTTACCGACGGCGATCTCAATTAGGCCGGAATCCGGGGTAAATAGGGGTGATGTGGGGAAGTTGAGAAACGGTCACCGCCTGCCGCAGTTTACGCTGCAGCTCGATGTCTCGGAACAACGATTTTTTGAATATATTAGTGCGTCGAATGGAATTGAGGCGGGACGGAAAGATTAGCAGATTGTTCTTCGGAGAATTCCATGGATACTATCATAAGCCTGGTCCGTGCCCAGGTCGTGTCAAGAGAGTCGCTGAACTGTCCATGGGCCTGTGTAACCGACTCATGTAGCTACCAGGTTTAATACGTATGGCTTCGAAGCGATTTCCATAGCAGTGTGGAGTCGAGAACGAGGAGTGGAGATTTTACCTGATTTTACTTCCCTTAATTGATGGCACGTGAGTCGCCCGAAATAGGCACTCCAAACAGATATATAAAAGGGCGAGATTTGGAATCTTGGCCTGCTTACCTTCTACCATCATGTCGAATAACCGCACTCCCACCGAGAAAATCGTCTCCTCCAAGCCCATTCCTATCATTTCCCCTGGATTCCCTCGCGGAAGGCCCCGCTCCATGTCGGTCTCCTCTAGTGAATCGTCCGGCTCTGCGAGCTCTCCCACGGAAATCCCCACCCCTGTGTCTGCGACGTCCCCGCGATTCATCCCATCTTCCCCTGGAACTTCGCCCATTTTGTCCTATTTCCTTGCTCAATCTCCGACCAAAAGTCCTAGCACCTTCCCGTTCCGCAAGTTTGGTGCCACGCCTGTCTTTGAAGGTATTTTATTCATTTCGCCCAACGGGAGCGGGATTTACACAAATTTCACAGAGGATGAACCGGAGGCGAAGGAGGTTCCGGCTGCACAGCATGCCCGCCGCGCCAGCACTGCTGTTGCGGGTCGCTTCGCTCAGGCTCCAAACACTGCGCTCCCTGATGCCCACAATGAGCGCGGCCAAGGGCTCTTGCGCCGACTCTCCCTCAGCACCAACTTCATGAACGTACGTTCGGCTCCTCGCAATGGGCTTACATCTCGACGTCGTCATGCTAACTTACGTCTCGTAACAGCCAACTGATGGCAAGCGCTCGCCACCTAATGCCCCCCCGAACACCGCTGTGACCCCCACACAAAACGTCCCCTTCGGCCGCGACGGCAGGTCCCCCCGTCGCGCCGCGACCATCAGTGCTGCCGACGGCCGCCCACGCAGAGCCCCCTCCCCCATGGGCGAGCGCATCCTCAAAGGCCACTTCGACGGCTTCAATTGACCTCTCGCTCGTCCTTTTGTACCAACACCACCTTCGTTCGCTCTCGTCCGCGGCAGGATACCCGCAACCGCCGTCCAGACTGTATCATTTACAATCACATTCAAGTACTTATCATATGCCGGCGTTCGCACCACCTTTCGAAACTTAGCACTGTATTATCTATCCTGTCTTCGATATACATCGCCCCGCATTTGTGGCTCCCCCAGCGCGCCTGTCCCTCGCGCCTGTCCCTCGTTTGCCGTCTTGAATAATCCTCGTAAAGGTATGTCCCCCCTTTCATTTCTAGTGATTTTGAAGCTGACGACCAAGCAGTGCACCAGACCACGAACCATGTAAAAATGTAAAGTCGCTCGATCGGCCCTCGCTTAGACACTCTTCACTGTACTTGTCTCGCCGCTGTGTACGATGTATGATCACGAAGCCGTTCCATGTTGAAATAATACATTATTGTACATGCGTCCGCGCACTGTCCTTCTGTAGAGCGTCCTATATGCTACATGAGATCCGGCTCGGTACCGTGGACGGCGATCAGCTTTCAATAACTTCCTCACTCAGTCTAAGTGAAGGGTTTGACAACACATGTCGACGGTGTTTACACCGGAACCTATTTGGACCAATCCAGCCGCACGATACTGCCGCCGCCGATCGTGACGTTGCGGGGTCGACCTGGACTCTGCATTTGAATCAAAATCGAGGTGTGATGCGAAACGAATGGGTCGATTCCAGCCCTCGTCGACGTCGTCAGAGAGTGAGGTTCCAGCCCTTCGGTGGTAAATGCTTGTCGACGTCCTCGAAGGGATTCGATCTGATGCAGTGTAGAGAGGCGCGTCGCCACGACGCCACTACGCTTCGTGCCCAAAAAGGAAATTATCAAAATTCGTAGTCTCCGGTACTTAACAGCTTAGTGGCGCTAAAGATGAGGAAAGATCAGCGATTTGTAGCCTTGAGAGCTTTTGCCTTGCTGGTTGGGCTCACGTCCGAAAAATCGAAAGATAGGCGAAAATTTGAATTCGGATGCCAAAATGCTCAAAATCCACGCATTGCTATTCGGATGTCGCCCGAACTTCAAGGGCGTAGATAAAAAGTCAAGAGCGTTGCACATGTTTGGATGTGCATTTCGGGTGATTAATATTGTCCTCAGAGGGACTAATTAACGAGGCAGTGGATCCGGAGAAAGTTGGAGTAATTGTTTGATCATGACGATTACAATAATATACGCACGCGATATCTATCTAAATTGATGAACGGAAGTTTCCTCCATCAGGACTTGGTAACAATCGCTACTGCTGTGCTGCGGGCCAGCTCACATCCGCAGCACTGCCATTCATATTTTCCATGTATGAGGTCCAATTGCCAATGTTCCTGGGAAGCATTCAGGTTAACCTGAGGGTGAATACAACATTTGGCTCACCCCATATTGGTCGGAGCAGCCATCCACATGGACATGAGCTCATCGTCGATAATGGCGTCCATGGAGTCCAATGGGTCTGCCTCTGCAAGCAACTGTTCGATGGACATTCCCGGCCTGAGCCCAGCTGATTGATCGTTCCAGGAATCAAAGGTCGGTTCGGGTTGGGAATATCCATCCGGAAACTCCGAGAGAGACGGTACAGGAATGTCCTCAGCCTTGGAGGGGATGGACTGCGGCTCCGGAGCTGCCGCCTTGGATGCACCGGCGTCGACAGGATCACCTTGGGCGTTCGGCGGCAAAGAACCGTCGATGGACAACAGTTCTCGGAGCATCTCCCATAGTCGACCCGCCGGTTGAAACCTGTGGTTTTACATCGAGCGGAATGACGGGTAGAAATTTGAAGTTGCTTACCTGGATTCAGCGAACTTGAGAATCTCCAGAGCCGTCATAACGTGAACTAGATCCTTGTTTTTTTCCATTGATAGACCGGCACGCTTGGTTCCCATCGTGTATAGAATGAGAATCAATCCCGAGACGAAGACAGGGTTCTGTTTCAAGTAGAACATATGTAGTTAAACGGTAATGGAAAAGCAAGCAAACCTACGATGATATGGGGTAGAGGCATTCGTTGGAGTTTGCTGAGCCACATATTTGCTGTATGGAGGATAGCGCGCGCCGCCCTTGCACAGATCGAGAGCGAAGGGGCGCCTGTGGTAATGACGCTTTGGATGTACGGCCGGTGGATCTAATAAGGATCTCAGTTGCGTTGACCGACTAACAAATAACCTTCTGTTCTGACCGCTATATGCAGGTGATTGTAGATTATATGGAGTAAGGCGGATTGGTCGAAGAATATGCCCTGGGGTGGATTTTCAGGATCCCACCGCACTGCACGGAAAGTTAGACCCGAGATGTATGTTGAAATGCACTAGTGTACGTACGATGAAGTGGTACCGTATCCACAAAGTCGTTCATAGCCGAGTCGAGCTCAGAAACGACGCGCTGATCCCAATCGGGGCCATCCCAACCCATTAATATCTTCGATTTTTTCGAGCCATAGATTCGACGCAGTACATCTCCCAAAATCTGCATCACATCAGAAGACATACTTGGGTATGGATTGTATGATTACCTCACACAGTCGTATGTGGCAAACAAAGTATGATAGTTGGGACGGTTTTCCTGGCGGCTGGGCGAATCCAGAATCCCAATATTCATCATCGACCTCAAAGGGAAGCTTAACATCATACCTGACGGCAGTCAGAATGGGAGAAGACAAAGCTCAGAAGAAAAGTCCTACTCCTCAGAATATAAACTCATTGGTCTTCCAAGAAAGAGACACACGAGTCGCTCCAAACAAAGGAATGACCTAGTCAGTAGCCCACGTGAATCAACTTAGAAGCTGATCGTAAAACCCAACTATACCAAATGCCCGCTTCCATAGCTCATCTTCAGCGTCGAATTTGTAGCCTCGCGCTTTCGTCGATGCTCGCCGCGTTGTTGGAGAAAGCGTATACCAAGTCCCTACGTTACATTATTTTTTTCCCCTGTGACATTGTTGGACTGACATACGACGTACAACCAGGAGGTTTGCGGGCAGATGTTCCAAGCCCATAAATAGTGAGGATCTGGAATCAACACAATGAGAGTCATCTTATGAAGCAGAAAGAGCGCGACCGTACCAAATACATCTGCACCTCGTATATCGTCGTCGATGAAAGCGAAAATCGTAAATTCCGCACTTGACTGGCAAACTTCCAACCGGCCGAAAGCAAAAGCGACGGGTCGTCGTCGACAAAGACGCGGGGGTCTTTCGAGTACTGATCATGATAGGGATTCAGTAGAAAAAAAGAGGTGGAATGAGCTTACCCGCGATGCGAGGGCAAGGACCGAGAGCAACGTCCCCCCAAACTCCATGTTGGTCAGGTGGAGGCCCTCTGCCACAGACCGTTCAAACGAGGGGCGGTGCAGAATGGGAATGGTTGGGTGTACATTAGCGAAGTAGATACCAAGAAGAGAACTTATTAAGTCGCTGGGAGGATAGACATAATCGGCCGTGCGTCATATACGACTTTCTCCCACTGAAAAAATATATGTCAAGGAACGGTTTGCGTTGAAGAGATTTACGATGGGCCAATCCACTCACCGGCAATGAATCCCAATACATTGGGCGCCGTGATTGCATCGATAATGGTCGTCCTAAGTACTGTTCTTTCATCTAGGCAAACAGAATGAGGCATGAGGCCCAAAAGATATTTCCACGTCGCCGACTTTTGCGCACCGAAATGGCGCTGTTGGCGAGCGCAAAACTACTAGCGGAACCGAAGTATTTGGGTTTCAGGGATTTTATGTTGAACTGGCGGAAACGGGTGACAAGCTCATCACCGGTAAAGTCCTCCTCGTCGGGGGGTTCTTTTGGATCGGAAGACGTGGTATCACTCTCTGGAGTGCTGTGATGAAATACGGAGGTACTCCTGGAGTACCCTGTCCTTGTGGTTGTGATTGCAATGGCTGAGCACAGAGAGAACAAAGAGACAAGCCCGTAATTTGGCTTTCAAGGATGCATTTTCCTTCTTGAGTTCTCGAGCATTCTTACCGGAAAAAAAAAAGAAAAAATCAAATATCTCGCGACCGAAATCGTACCGAACACCTACCTATTATTAATATTCTTCGGACCACGCTTCTTGGCCGGCTCGAAGTAAGTGCAGGGTGAACCAAAAGCTATACAATTCGAGCAACAGCTGTCGGCATATTGGGCCCATCGCCTGAATGAAATTAATGATGAATCCGACAACCGAGGTAGGCATTTCTTACATCGAACTGTAAAAAATCAGCATCTGCGCGACGCATGGCCAACAATAAGCTGACTGACTCTTTCGTTGACGACAAATATCACAGGATCGTTGTGGTCTACGCTGCCTTGCTCCAATGGATCTGTGCGCTCCGGAATAGGCCTCGTCGAGGACCTCGTCTTGAGCCATAGTTGTGGGCAATAACAAGTGTCGGGGCGAACCGCGCCGCAGTTGCGCGTGCCTTTTTGATCGCAGCGATCCTGTTGATTACCCCATATGGATTCGAGTCGTGGTCTCCACTTTTTAGTGAGAACACTATGTAAAACTATCTGAGTCTGCTGTCTGTATATTTATCGAGATACTCAGGAGCTGCCTGAACGATCTCAGACCAAAAATCCACTTTCTGTCTACTGCAAGGACCAGGAGGTCTACTGCGGCCAACTGCGGGCCGCCAAGTCCAGAAAGACACTACAAAATACCTCAAACGTTGTACTGAGCTCAGTGTCTATTCCTGCCTCGTCTTCCAGAGGGCGATCGCTGGATGTTCAACATTGATAGGACATCAGACCGTCCATAATGCACCCATATCCAACCCGTATCCAATAAAAAAAAGATACGTTACGAGACTCGCAACCGCACCGTACCGTCTGTTACGTCCGTATTTTGATGTTTTCCTGGGCAACGGAAGGCCTGGAGTAATTTTTAGGCTGCCAAATCACTTCCTTTGTTGAGATCCTGGCCTCGCAAGTAAGCCCAAAAAGTCGAAAGGAATGAAATACAGCTAACCCGTTTTAAGCCGTCACGAAACGGCCGTAAATTTAACCGACGGTACCGGGCGTATCTGTATTTACGGCTGTCTCTCCGTAATTTTACGGGACGGCTTGATGCCCTAATATTAATCGCAAACCAAGTATGGATAGTCGTAACTACTCAACAAATTCGCCAAATCCGCAAAGTCTAAGTATGTATATCGAATCGACATTTCCATCAACCATCGCCGAGAGTTAATCACTCGGAAATTTGCACAGGGGAACCACTCACACGGTTTTATTTCCTAATGCCGTGGTGGAAGATTTGTTCTTAAAACATTTGAATCGATTACATGAATGTCGCTCTTCCGCCGGATGTATTCACTCACTTCCGCATCTATTGCGACATTCTTGACTTTCAGTCGGTGCACAAAGGAGAATCACTCTGTGTCATGTGAGGCCATAAAATTGCACAAGGCCATCGAATGAACTCAATGGCTTCTGTGCAACATCATCTGAAAGACCGGCCCCAAGAAAACAGCGGGAGTAGCTGCTCCAGGTCCAATAAAAATTGTTTGCTAACAGTCCAGAATAAGCTGAAGCGAATATTCTCATCCTATATACGTAACCAAGAATTTGTGCTGAGAGTTGAGTGGGGTTAAACGATTACAAACGAGTAGCTGTAGAGAATCCACCAGGTAATAACCACTTGAGACTGCGGGTGTGCTCAGAACGTGTTGCACCAGCTCACATCTACACTATTAATATTTCATATTCTCAATATATGCGTCCCAGTTGCTGATGTTCCTAGAAAGCATTGATTTAGTTATGGGGATGTGAATACAACACTCTACTCACCCCATATTGGTTGGAGCAGCCATCCACATGGACATGAGCTCATCGTCGATAATGGCGTCCATGGAGTCCAGTGGGTCTGCTCTGCAAGTAACTGTTCGATGGACATTCCCGGCCTGAGCCCTGCTGATTGGTCGTTCCAGGAATCAAAGGTCGTTTCGAGTTGGGAATATCCATCCGGAAACTCCGAGAGAGACGGTACAGGAATGTCCTCAGCCCTGGAGGGGATGGACTGCGGCTCCGGAGCTGCCGCCTTGGATGCACTGGCGTCGACAGGATCAAGTTGGGCGTTCGGTGGTAAAGAACCGTCAATGGACAACAGTCTCGGAGCATATCCCAGAGTCGACCGGCCGGTGAAACCTGTGGTCTTGCATCGGCGGAATGACGGGCAGAAATTTGAAGTGCTTACCTGGATTCAGCGAACTTGAGAATCTCCAGAGCCGTCATAACGTGAACTAGATCCTTGTTTTTTTCCATTGATAGACCGGCACGCTTGGTTCCCATCGTGTATAGAATGAGAATCAATCCCGAGACGAAGACAGGGTTCTATTTCAAGTAGAACAGATGTAGTTAAACGGTAATGGAAAAGCAGGCAAGTAACCTACAATGATATGGGGTAGAGGCATCCGTTGGAGTTTGCTGAGCCACATATTTGCTGTATGGAGGATAGCGCGCGCCGCCCTTGCACAGATCGACAGTGATGGGGCACCTGTGGCAATGACCCTCTGGATGTACGGCCGGTGGATCTAAACAAGGCCTCAGTCGCGTTGACCGACTAACAAATAACCTCTAACCGCTAGAAGAATCTGGTTGTAGGTGATATGGAGTATGGCAGATTGGTCGAAGAATGTGCCCTGTGGCGGGTTCTCAGGATCCCACCGCACTGCATGGAAAGTTGAACCCCAGAGATATGTGGAAATATACTAGTGACGTACGATGAAGTGGTACCGTATCCACAAAGTCATTCATAGCCGAATCTAGCTCAGAAACGACGCGCTGATCCCAGTCGGGGCCATCCCAACCCATCAATATCTTCGATTTTTTCGACCCATAGCCGACGCAGTACATCTCCCAGGATCTGCATCACAACATCAGAACACATACTTGGTATGAGTTGTATGATTACCTCGCAAAGCCGTATATGGCAGGCGAAGAACGAGAGCTGGGAGGGTTTTCCTGGCGGCTGGGTGAATCCAGAATCCCAATATTCATCATCGACTTCAAGCGGAAGCTCAACATCATACCTAACGACAGTCAGCACGAGAGAAGACAAAGAAAAAAACTCGTACTCCTCGGCGTGCAGACTCATTGGTCTTCCAAGAAAGAGGCACACGAGTCGCTCCAAACAAACGAACGACCTAGGCAGTAGCCCATGTAGCCAAATTAGAAGCAGATCGTAAAACCCAATTATACCAGAATGCCCGCTTCCATAGCTCATCTTCAGCTCAAATGTGTAGCCCGCTTTCGTCGATGCTCGCCGCGTTGTTGAAGGAAGCGTATACCAAGTCCCTATGCGACGTTATATTTTTCCCCTTCACACTGTTGACTGGCATACATATACAACCAGGAGGTTTGCGGTACAGATGTCCCAAGCACGTAAAGCGTGAGAAGCTAGAATCAACCAATGAGATTCATGACATGAAGCAGAAAAGAGTGGGACCGTACACAATACATCTGGACCTCGTGTATCGTCGTCGGTGAAAACGATTTTCGTAGGATCCGCACTTGACTGGCAAACTTCCAACCCGCCGAAAGCGGAAGTGATGGGTCGTCGTCGATAAAGACGCGGGGGTCTTTCGAGTACTGAGCATGATGGGTGGTCAGTAGAAAAGAAAGAGGTGGAATGAGCTTACTCGCGATGCCAGGGCCAGGACCGAGAGTAACGTCCCCCGAACTCCGTGTCGGTCAGGTGGAGGCCCTCTGCCACAGACCGTTCAAACGATGGGCGGTGCAGAATGGGAATGGTTGGGTGTACACTGGCGAAGTAGAGACCGAGAAGAGAACTTATTAAGTCGCTAGGAGGATAGACGTGTCCGGCCGTACGTCATATATGTCTTTCTCCCACTAGAAAAATATACATGTCAAGGGATGGTTTGTATTGAAGGACGGTCTGCGATGAGCCGATCAACTCACCGGCAATGAATCCCAATACATTGGGCGCCGTGATTGCATCGTTAACGGTCGTCCTAAGTACTGTTCTTTCATCTAGGGAAGTAGAATGAGGCCTAAAAAATATTTCCACGTCGCCGATTTGTGCCCACCGCAATGGCGCTGTTGGCGAGCGCAAAACTACTAGAGGAACCGAAGTATTTGGGTTTCAAGGACTTGATGTTGAACTGACGGAAACGGGCGGCAAGCTCATCACCTGAAGTCCTCCTCTTCGGGGGGTTCTTTTGGATCGGCAGACGTATCACTCTCTGGAGTGCTGTGATGAAATACGGAGGTACTCCTGGAGGGTCCTTCTCCTTGTGGTTGCGATTGCAATGGCTGAGCACAGAGAGAACAAAGAGACAGAGCCCGTAATTTGGCTTTCAAGGATGCATTTTCCTTCTTGAGTTCCTCAAACATTCTTACCGAAAAAAAAAAAAAAATCAAATATCCCGCGACCGAAATCGTACCGAACACCTACCTATTATTAATATTCTTCGGACCACGCTTCTTGGCCGGCTCGAAGTAAGTGCAGGGTGAACCAAAAGCTATACAATTCGAGCAACAGCTGTCGGCATATTGGGCCATCGCCTGAAATGAAATTAATGATGAATCCGACAACCGAGGTAGGCGATTTCTTACATCGAACTGTAAAAATCAACATATTGCCAACGCATGGCCAACGGCAATAAGATGACTGACTCTTTCGTTGACGACAAATATCACAGGATCGTTGTGGTCTGCGCTGCCTTGCCCAATGGATCTGTGCGCTCCGGAATAGGCCTCGTCGAGGACCTCGTCTTGAGCCATAGTT
This sequence comes from Mycena leptocephala, assembly GCA_029378395.1. Taxonomy (NCBI): domain Eukaryota; kingdom Fungi; phylum Basidiomycota; class Agaricomycetes; order Agaricales; family Mycenaceae; genus Mycena; species Mycena leptocephala. The sequence continues at coordinate 41,420 of JARJLF010002228.1, forward strand.
GTGGGCAATAACAAGTGTGAGGGGCGACGAGAAGGGTGGGAGTGGGACTCGGCTAAACGTCAGCTACTCGAGCCTCGGCTAAGTGCCGTCAGTGTGACTCGCACTCCATCAGTGCAACTCGCCTAATCGGCACTTGATCGGCCGCATAAATATTTTAAACTCCGCTAAGAGTAAAGCTCCACGCAGTGGGCCCAGCGCGAGCATCAGGGGGGTCCACGGCGGTCTCCCCGTGCTAGATACTCTTTTATAAGCTTAAATAATTTGATACACACATATAAAAATATTGAAGAGCCCCACGCAGTGGGCCTCCGCGGCGAGCGGACGCTCCACGCAGTGGGCCCTAGCGGCGAGCGTTACGGGGGTCTCCCCCGCGTTAGATACAATAAAAAGACTCAAAATGAGCAGAAAAATGATTATAAACTTGGATAAAACTAATAATAAAAATATCTGTATGGCCGTCAGGCAAGAGGAAGGGGTCCTGGGGGAACAGCAATAATCCTATTTGAATGATGTATAGAATACCTCAGAATACCAAAAACTCCGACAACGGCAGCGCTGTGCCGGAAATGATGCGGTTGATGTCAATGTAGTGGGACTCGCCGAATTTAAGCGAGTCTCCCACCCTTCTTGTATAGACTCAAGTGTCGGGTGACGAACCGCGCCGCAGTTGCGCGTGCCTTTTTGATCGCAGCGATCCTGTTGATTACCCATATGGACTCGAGTCGTGGCTCCACTTTTAGTGAACACGCTGTAAAACTATCTGAGTCATATTTATCGAGATACTCAGGAGCTGGACCCTGCCTGAACGATCTCAGGCCAAAAATCCACTTTCTGTCTACTGCAAGCCAGGAAGGTCTACTGCGGCCCAACTGCGGGCCGCCAAGTCCAGAAAGACACTACAAAAATACCTCAACCGTTGTACTAAGCTCAGTGTCTATTCCTGCCTCGTCTTCCAGAGGGCGATCGCTATGGATGTTCAACATTGATAGGGCATCAGACCGTCCATAATGCACCGATATCCAACCCGTATCCATAATAAAAAAACTGAAGATACGTTACGAGACTCCTAACCGCACCGTACCGTCCGTTACGCCCGCATTTTGATGTTTCCTGGGCAACGGATGGCCTGGAGTAATTTTTTAGGCTGCTAAATCACTCCCTTTGTTGATATCCTGGCCTCGATCACCAGTAAGCCCAAAAAGTCGAAAGGAATGAAAACAGCTAACCCGTTTTAAGCCGTCAGGAAACGGCCGTAAATTTAACCGACGGTACCGGGCGTATCGGTATTTACGGCTGTCTCTCCGTAATTTTACGGGACGGCTTGATGCCCTAATATTAAATTATTAATCGCAAACCAAGTATGGATAGTCGCAACTACTCAACAAATTCGCCAAATCCGCAAAGTCTAAGTATGTATATCGAATTCGACATTTCCATCAACCATCGGCCGAGAGTTAATAATACTCGGAAATTTGCACAGGGGAACCATTCACACGGTTTTATTTCCTAATGTCAGTGGTGGAAGATTTGTTCTTAAAACATTTGAATCGATTACATGAATGTCGCCCTTCCGCCGGATGTATTCACTCACTTCCGCATCTATTTACGACATTCTCTGGCTTTCAGTCGGTGCACAAAGGAGAATCACTCTGTGTCATGTGAGGTCATAAAATTGCACAAGGCCATCGAATGAACCCAATGGCTTCTGTGCAACATCATCTGAAAGACCGGCCCCAAGAAGACAGCGGGCGAGTAGCTGCTCCAGGTCCCAATAAGAAATTGTTTGCTAACAGTCCAGAATCCAAGCTGAAGTGAATATTCTCATCCTATATACGTAACCAAAAATTTGTGCTGAGAGTTGAGTTGAGTGGGGTTAAACGATTACAAACGAGTAGCTGTAGAGAATCCACAAGGTAATGACCACTTGGACTGCGGTGTGCTCAGAACGTGTTGCACCAGCTCACATCTACACTATTAATATTTCATATTCTCAATATATGCGTCCCAGTTGCTGATGTTCCTAGAAAGCATTGATTTAGTTATGGGGATGTGAATACAACACTCTACTCACGCAACATCGGTGGGGGCAACCATCCACGTTGACATGAGCTGATCGTCGAGAATGCTGCCCATAGAGTCCAATGGGTCTGCTTCTGCAAGCAACTGTTCTATGGACATTCCCGACTGTAGTTCGGGGGATTGACCAGACAAAAGTGCACTGTTCCAAAAATCGAATGATTGTTCAAGTTGGGTTTATATCCATCCGGAACATTCGACAAAGATCTGGCAATGTCCTCAGATGTCAACGTAGAGGGAGCGAACTCTGGAGCTGACGCGTGAGATACACCAGCAGCGACAGAGCAAAGTTCGTTTTTCGGCAGATATTTCAGGGGCAAACCGTCGAGAGACCATAATTCTCGAAGTAGGTCCATATTCGGCCCACCGGTTGCGACCTGCGGCTTTGTGTCAGCGGCATGGTTAAAAGTTTACAGTGCTTACCAGCATTCAGCGAACTTGAGAATCTCCATAGCCGTTGCAACCTGACCTAGATCCTCGTTTTCGTCCATCGGTAGACCGGCACGTTTGGTCGCCATCATATATAGAACGAGAATGAGTCCCGAGACGAATACGGGGTTCTATTTGAGGTCGAAGGATATGTCGTCAAATTTACAAACGAAGCAAGTAACTTACGATGAGACTGTTCAGCGGCAACCGTTGGAGTTTGCGGAGCCACGTATCTGCTGTACGAAGGACAGCGCGAGCCGCCCTTGCGCAGATAGAGAGTGATGACACTCCAAGTGAAGTCGCCCTCCGGATATACGGCCGGTGGATCTAGAAAAGACATCAGCAGGCTCGACCGAGTAATAAACGATGTTCTAACCACTATTAGAATGTCGTTGTAGGTTATATATAGTATGGCAGCTTGATCGAAGAATGTGCCCTGCGGCAGACTCTCAAGATCCATCGAACTGCATGCACGCAAAGTTGGAACCCAGGGTACGTCGTCGAAGTATAGGACGCACGATGTGGTGGGACAGTGTCTAAGAAATCATTCATAGCCGAGTCGAGCTCAGCCACAACACGCTGCTCCCACTCCGGGCCATCCCAACCCATCAGTATCTTTGACTTTTTTGAACCATACAGTCGGCGCATTGCGTCTCCTAATATCTATATCCCAGGTTCAGTCGGCATACTTGTGTATGGAGTTTGGATGATCACCTCGCAAAGCCGCAGGTGGCAGACAAAGTACGAGAGTTGGGACGGTCTCCCTGGGGGTTGGGTAAATTCCTGATCCCAATATGCATCGTCGACCTCAAGCGGAAGTTCAACATCGTAGCTGCCCACAGTCAAAAGGAGAAGAAGGTCAGGGCAGAAAAACTCGCACTCTTCAGCGTGCAGGCTCATTGGTCTTCCAGCAAAAAGGCAGCTAATTCGCTCCAAAGAAATGAACGACCTAAATAGTGGCTCAAGTGACGTAAGGAAGAGCTGATTGTGAAATCCGACCATACCAGAACGCTCGCTTCCATAATTCATCCTCAGCATCCGATTTGTAGCCCTCACGCTTTCGTCGATGCTTGCCGCGTTGTTGAAGCAAACGAATACCAAGTCCCTATTTGACGTTATCTCCATTCACTGGCTGTGACATTGCTAGGCTCGCGTACGATGTACACCGATGTGGTGTGCGGTACAGATGTTCCAAGCACAAAATGGGCGAGGAGCTGGAAACAATCGAAATAGAATGAGAGTCATTTCAAGCAGAAAAGAGTGCGACCGTACACAATACATCTGAACCTCGTATATCGTCGCTGAAACCGATTTTCGTAGAATCCCGACTTGACTGGCAAACTTCCAACCGGCCGAAAGCAAAAGCGACGGGTCGTTGTCGACAAAGACGCGGGGGTCTTTCGAGTACTGCGCATAGCAGGCGTCAGCAGAAAAAGACGGAGGAGGAATGAGCTTACCCGAGATGCCAGGGCCAAGACCGACAGTAACGTCCCCCCGAACTCCATGTCGGTCAGGTGTAGACCCTCCGCTACAGACCGCTCAAATGATGGGCGATGCAGAATGGGAATGGTTGGGTGTATATTGCCGAAGTAGAGACCGAGAAGAGAACTTATTAAGTCGTTGGGAGGATAGACGTAATTCGGCCGAGCGTCATATATCTCTTTCTCCCACTAGAAAAGTATGGTCAATGGAGAGTGTTTGTGGTGGACTTCAACTCGCCGGCAACGTGTCCCAAAATAATGGGCGCCGTGATGGTGTTGAGAACAGTGGTCCTAGACACTGTTTTTTTATCTGTGATGCAGGAGGTGTTACGAGATTTAGGTCTATTTCGCCGATTTCACTCACAGAGATGGCACTGGTGGCGAGCGCAAAACTACTGGCCGAACCGAAATATTTGCTTGCAATATTGGATTTCGGCGATTCCAAGTTACACTGAGTGAAAAGGGTGGCAAGCTCACCACCGGTGAAATCCTCGTCTTCCGGGGGTTCATTAAGATCGGGAGGCGTGGTATCACTCTTTGGAGTGCTGTGGTGAAATACGGAGGCACTCCCGGTGGGGGATTGTCTCCTTGGGACCAGGATAATGGCTGGGCACAGAGAGAACAAAGAGACAGAGACCGTAATTTGGCCTTCAAGGATGCATTCTCCTTCCTGAGTTGATCCAGCGCCCTTTTGATCAAAATATTCGTC